>VUQI01055863.1:0-38967 GCA_015106735.1 Paratilapia polleni | reverse complement strand
CCTTCAACACCAACACAACAGACAAAGTCATCATCCTTTTCAAAGAATGGAATAAGATCCTTCTCACGATGCCTATAAAAAGAAAATCTGGTTCCTGGAGCCAGGAGGTTTTTCTCACTGAGCCTCGACCCAAGCAGCTCAGCCGCTTCCTTTGGCAGATCCAAATCTCGTACTGAGTCATTTAACTCTGGCTGAGTGAATCACTGGGGGACAGAGGAGCTGCTAGAAGATGGATCTTCAAGTCCTCATCACTACAATGTTGAGTATCTGGAGAACAAACATCATCAGACTCTCTCTCATCAACTAAGCCAGTAAAAATGGGAGGTGGTGTTTCATCTGGTGCAGGTCTCATTGCTGATGGCAGGTTAGGGGAACTGATAGATGATTTAGTTTCTGAACTGTATCCAGAAATATGGACTAAACAGAAGCAGCAGTCATCAGAGTGATTCTGTGGCTCCCTCCATACCACTGGAATACCAAAACCCAACTCTTTCTCTTTCCCTTAGTCCATGCTCGGAGGTTTTCCACACACACCCGGCAAACTGAATGAGGTGCCCATGGCTTGTCTTGGTCACCCAATTTCATACCAAAATAGGCAAAGTACGCCTTTTTCACAAAATGTGTTATGTTGTGTCGCTGTTTGGATGCAGTGAAGCAGCCACAGATTGTGAAAAAGTGTGATGTGATAGAGCAAAATGGAGATTATTTTTGAAATCAGCAACCCAAAATTAGTAAAGAACAAGTGTTAGATTTCATACAGCAAATATGATGCAGGGCACCTTCTTTAAATACATTTGCAGAGTAAATTCAGGGACATTTTAGCTCTGAGGAAATGTAAATCTGAAAGTGACTATACATTCAAAACATTAACTAAAGGGAGACATTTGACTTATATGTCAGGTGTGGAGAATTTGGACAAAATTGTTGTAGCATAATATCCTGAGCTGAACCAATATTATTCTAATAGTTTAACAAGCCCCTTTTCAGATGAAATGATAAAATCATGTTTTGTTTTGGGTTTTGTTTTTTTTATACAATGTTACCACGTAAAAATGGCACTAGTAGGAATGACCCCTTTATTTTATGTAGGTATTTTGTTCAGTTTGAAATTACATTTACCTCCTGCCCGTTCCCTTTGGTAATAAAAACTCTTAATAAACTGTATTATAACTAGATTTAAGTTATTATCACAAAAATAAGGTTAATTTATAAAGAAAATACAACTAAATTAAGTTCTTCTGTAGTCTGTGGTTGTATATTTTAGTATTTTAGACTAGACTAATTTTAGACTCATTTATTTCTACTATTTTAATTCTTAAAGGAAAATACTAAAATAATAATTGATGACTTTACAAAGGTCATTGAAAGCATCATCACTCATCATCAACAAATGAGAAAATTAATAGCAGAGATTTTTTCCAGTTTTTCCTTTTAATTTTTTTGTTTCATATAATCAAGCCTGTTTCTTAAACTCTCAGACAAAACCCAAACTCAGCGTGTATTTTATTACCTGTATCCAACAGAGGGCGCTCGTGCACAGCAGGTGGGACAGGTCATCCTCACCTCGCAGCTTCTGTCCCAGCTGCTCGGCGGCCAGAGCAAACTTCAGCTGGAGTTGTGTGGTGGTCACGTGACGTTGTTGTGGGTATATTACTCCAAATGACAGAGTTTGTTCTCCACTGCAGAGCTGCTGCTCGTCTCCGCAGCATTGACAGAAGTTGTGCATGTTGCATTACTTTGCAAAACTTTACCAGTTACTTTTTTTGTAGGTTTAATGATACTTTGAGAGCTGGGGGACTGAAGGAAGAAAGTTACAGCGTCAGGACGCAACCTTTTGAAAACAATTATGAGAAACGCGGAGCTGTGAATTTTATTTCCAGTTGACAGCTGACAAGGTGAGACAGGAGGACTCATGCTGCTTCTCTCGTTCAAGTTTTATGTTGTACAGGTTTAGAATTATCTGAGAAAATATTTAACAACGTTTTACTTAAATCATTCCATTGAAAATGGAAGTTATGTAATGTATATATACAAGGGATCCCTAGTAGGAATCACATGAGTGGGCTTTCCAGAAATCTGGCTAATGTGGCACGAGTACCAGAGGCGTGAGGGTTTGGCAAACGTTGGACGGTGATTAATTTGTGTGTCCAAGGTTAATGACATTAGTCCCTCATCTGTAAAAGGCTGCAGCACTGCAAAACCACCAACTGGGCCGAATTTTGACCTTTTCGAGTTGCAGATTCGTTGACGTGTTTAATTTTTATGGCTGATAGGTTGAATGACAGTTGAATTGCTGCATAGAATTTATTGGAGCGGAGCGCCACAAAAATAAAAGGAAAGCCACACTTAATGGAGCTCATCCGAAGAAAATTGTTGCATTGTGTTTCCGTCATGGATGAAGTATCTCTGCTTTTAATTAACCAAGAAAAATGGGTTAATGTTGCACACGGATGACTGGACAGCGGCATGGGGTGTTTTGCCTACTGTGATGCTTTCAAGAGCTCCAAGCTCAGACTTCATCGACTAAAATTGTGAGCTTTTATTTTGAAATAATACCACAAGGGATGTTTTTTGTTTTTAGTGATTTTTTTTTTCCTAAATTGTTAAATGAAGTTTGCAGAACCAATTAAGTGTCAGACATGAACACATGCACTCACTGCCATCTCTGGCCAGTCATTTGGCTATAGGTTCAGATCTACTTTAAATGTCAGCAGAGACCACAGAGAGTCTCCCTCTGACCTCGCAGATGATCGGATGCTCTGTTGAAGGCAAATCTTACAGGGCGACGACGCATGACAAGATAATCGTTTCCTCTTATGCTGTGAGAACCGAGAGGGGTCTGCCTGCAGTGCCGAGTGAATTTCACTCTCTCTCAGTTCACTAAACGTTTTGTGCATTTTGTGAGGAGCTGACCAGACCAGAGACATTATAGGTGTGAGATAAGGAATCACATTTGACTGATGATTCTATACAAATTACAAAACACTGGAGTTTTGATGTCCCAGTAACCACTCACATTAAAGGTTATTTATGTAATGCTTCAAAATAACAGCCCAAATAAGTCCCCGGAGGTGTCACCAAGACGGTAAGGTGACAAAGTAGCTAGATTTCAATTCAATTCAATTTTATTTATATCAGTCGCCTCAAGGTGCTTTATATTTTAGGGTAAAGACCCTACAATATTAGACAGAAAACCCCAACAATCAGACAACCCCCCACGAGCAAGCACTTGGCAACAGTGGGAAGGAAAAACTCCCTTTTAACAGGAAGAAACCTCCAGCAGAACCAGGCTCAGGGAGGGGCAGCCATCTGCCGCGACCGGTTGGGGGTGAGGAGAAACAGAAGAGAGCAGAGGGAGACAGGACAAAAGACACACTATGGGAGAGAGACAGGGTTAATAATAGCTAATGATTAAATGACAGTGGTGTATGAAGACATGGAGAGTGAAAGGAAGATTTACTTCTAGGACTTTGATCAGACTCAACACTTTGTCGTTACCAGCAAAAAAAAAAGCAAAATTCACTGTTTTCAAAGAATGTACATCATGAAATCATCAGCTAAGATTAGGTGCTGAGTTGTCCACAACAGAAAATGCAGCTTCAGGCATATTAATCTATGTTATGTCACTTTGTGTATTTGCTCCAGGCCCTTTGAGGTCAAAGCCATTATAGATGTTGACAACCAACTGTTATCACAATGTGATTATTGGCTTTTGAAAAGATTTCCCCTAAGTCCTAGCAATCAGGGGACAAAAAAGCATACTAACCAAAAAACATGAAAAGCAATGTACTTTTTTGTCCCAAAAAAATCCTTTTATTTTTCTCTGACACTAGAACCTAAGAGTTTAGGTTGATTAAGCAGTGGTTTAGACCCAGCAGGGCCAGTGACAATGAAAACTAGCTGTAAGATCTGTTGTATAGTTTAAAACTGTGGCCAGTGGGCATGTAATTTGTGCTCTCTTTATACTTTGTTGCCAAGTGCGTTGTAGCCCAAGAACCAAAATATAAGACACACTAAAGTGATTATCAAAACTCAAATGTGTTTGTCCCATAATTAACCAAGAACAGGAATTATCTTTCCACTCCTCAACTCGCTCCTTCGACACTTTAGCAGGCATTGATAGCTTTTTTATGTTATGTTATGTTAAGATTTTTTTTTAATGCTTGAAAAAACTTGCTGCCATCACCACTTGAGTTCTTTTATGCAAAACTGCCGGTCTAACGTGAATTTAGAAGATCTTTGTAGTTCAAAATAGGAGACAGTAATAAGTGCTCCAGTTGGGTGAAAATCCTCTGACAGATTCAACAAGAACGTCCTCTTTCCCCAGTAAGTATACACCCAAATGGCAGAATAGGTCAATTCCCAATGATAGGTCAATAGCATTTTTCACTCCTTAACTTTGGACAGTGTCGGGAGAATCAGGTCTGAGTACTGACCGGATGTACCTCTGCTGTCATGGAGCACACAACAGGAGATAGTCATCCTCAATACTGGAAATCCTCTGTTTGGGTTAGGTGAGTGTGGCAGTAGTACGACACCGATGCTCTTGCTACTAATTCTCCGTTAATTACCTGTGCTATTCTCACATGGACTCAGTCAATCAGACCTTTGGACTATGGAACTAACAACGAGAGGGGTGGGACAACTGCCATCTTTGGCATTATGAAATTCCCACATACACTTCCATTTAGGATTCTTTGAATGTCATGTCTCTGCGCTATAATTTCTCTGCTGTTACCCTGTTTGTCCACCGGAGAGCACTAAAACGTGTATGTTAACATAAAATACAAAATCTCTGTTTGTTTGCTCGCAAACTCCTCCTACGTTATCAGGAGTTGAGGAAACAAAATTGGCACACACATACATCACAGGCCCCTGAAGGTTCTTATCTATATCAGATATTATAAGTCATCACGTTGCCTAGCAACCACCTACCAACAGGCTAAAATGACCCACTTGTAGCATTTGTGCACCTATAACACCTTATAAAAGCATCATATCATTTTCATTTCAGGACAGTAACATCTAATTTTCATCCACATGAACTGAAACTATATTATGATGTCATAATTTGCCTAGCAACCATATAACAACAGACTAAAATTACAGACCAAACTATACTGTAGCAAGGGCATGTACTAGTTTAGAAAATGTGCAGCTATCTGCTGTTCACTTGTATATAATACAATTGGATTCAAAAGATCTGCATTAAAAATAAAAAAGTTAATATTATACATTATGTAAGTGTCATAAATCCTGTATCAGCATGCAGTACATACAATATATCTGTGGATGTTGCTTATAATTGTCTCAGTTTCATGTGGTGTTTACATTATTTTTCTATGATCATGTCAAGAAATACCAAAGATCCACAGCTGCAGAGCTAGCAAGGTAAAACACTGACTGCTTGGCTTTCCCATCGTCCTCTGTTGGCACTGAGGGATAAAAGACTGTTATATCCCACCAAACGCAGTGTAATTAGAAGATAACTCACCCCACACATGCAAACACATATGCAGGGATGTGGAGTGTTTAGTGGGATCTCCTAGCAGCCCTAATGGCTCCTGCCTAGCTTCAGTCTAAATGTCAACCTGACCCCTCTAGCCCCCTCTTTAATGAGAGTCTTGACTGAGCACTTTTTAACGACTTTCTCAAACACTCACAGATTTGCCACCGGGGCTTGTGGGAGTTTAACACCCACGACTCCTGATTGCAGCAGATTTCATTTAATCCCTCAGAGGTGTCTGATGTAGCCTCTCTATCCCCAGTCTTATTTGTCCTGTGTTCCCTTTTATATTATTCATATTTGGTTTGTATCATGCATACCGTGGGAAACCCTGCCCAAACCACAAGAGCAAACAGGCTCGACACAGAGTAAACAGTCTGGTGCATGGGTCCGTTCCTATTGGAACATGAAAAATTCTGTTCGCAAAGACAGAAACGTATTGGCATGCATGATCTGTTAAAGTCTTAAATCAAATGTGAACTTTAATGTGCTTTTAATTAAAACTAAGTTATACAAGAGTTTATGTAACTCAGCAATAGCTGCACCTGCTTGATGACTCTGTCAGCCTGGTGCTTAAGCTTGAGGCCAGTACTAATATAATCTTTTACATTTCACAGTTTAAAAATCAAAAATCAGTTCTTCTGTCCTCTGTGGTGGAAAAATTATGCAATGGTGACACGGTTCACAAACTGCCTTAAAACTACCTGAGCATTGCTGTGAATGCTGTATTTTCGCCTCACTTTTCAGCCAGTATATCTGCAAATACTGACCAACAAATTATTCAGTATTTGCAGATATACTTGTTCATTAGCTCGAAGATACCTTTACAAATGAAGCTCCAGGAGGTTTATTCATTTTTAATGATGTGCCTGAAGTGGCTCACGAGTTGTTTCTCTTCAAATTCTTGCTGGGATCTCAAATGAGAAATGATAAAATACAAAAAAGTAACAGCATTCATGTCATGCTAGACTGGCTGTAACTACCAGCTTAATTACTGGTAATTAAATTATGTTTTCATCAAGAGTTAAGTTGGAATGAAAACATGGAAATTTGAAATCTCAGGTTTTATTATTAAAATACATTTATAAACTTCAACTGACCAATACAGTCATACACCATGTTTTCCACTGCCACGTTTACATGTTGCTGTTATCACAAGTTTAATGATGTGACAATAGAAACTTGCAAACATGGGAATCTCTCAACACATCCTAACAATCCAACATCCAGAAAGTGCAGAGCAAAAAGTACTTTTTTTGTGGCAAGTATCCAGTTAAGATTTTTTTTTCATGTATCCAGGACACTGTGGAGGTTTTACATGTATGTCAAACCCAAAACAGGATTGGTATCCTGGAGGAAGGGTTGTAGGTCATTTCTCTTCAGAAGTTGTGGGCAACTTTTCTTATTCTACTGCCACTGCAGCCTCAAATATTAGTCAGAAAGTGGATGTTAAATAGATATACCATTTATCAAATTATTTCATAGCTGAGTGTGGCTATCAGCTCTGTATTTGTCCAGTTACCATTTCCATTTGGGCTGACATTCAAATACTCAACCATATTTTTGGAAAATTGGCAGATAAGTTAAACCAAATTGCTTGAGGAGCAGCAGCCACTTCCACACACTAATGACTGCCAATGGTTATGAAAGGTGAATAACTCCTTCTCTCATGCCCTGTGACTGACCTTTCCATAATGTCTTATGCATGTATGTTCATTCATACCTTTTCTAAAATATTCTTCCAAAAGCAAACAGAGTAATGGAATGGGGCTGAAACACAACTTCTCTCCATCTCTGTTGGCTAAGGAAACAAATCGCATAACACTGGTTTAAAGACTGCCACACCACAAGGATTTCCTTCTGTTTAGCTTGGAAATGTGTGTGTGTTTATTGTAGTTTGAAGTGCACCAGAGACGGTCAGTGCTCCCACAGCTGGTCCACCTCATTCGCAATAATAGAGGGCAGTAGATTCCACTTACTTTTTAGGACCAACTGAACCTGTGAGACACTGACACCATGAACTGTGTATAAAGAGGGATGTAGCATGAGAAAGAAAGATGGATGGTTGAAGTCAGATTGTAGAAGTCTATGGGAATGCCCTCAGTAAACATTTTCCTGTTGAGTTTATCCTCTGAGTTTCTAATTTCAGATCATATTGAATACAACATGATGTTCGTTTTGGAAATTATGATCCCCATTGTTGTCAAAAAGGATGAGGTTTATGCTTTTGGGCGGGCCTACCTTGTGACCTTGTGATCATATGAGCATGCAGTCCTTCAGTCGGAGGAACTCGGTGTGGTTTCAAAACACAGAGATGGCAACAGCAAAAGCTTCACATTGGGACCTCAATAACTAATAGGTGACTTCATGGTGGCTATGTGTTCTACATATAGTCTATAATTGACACTCGCTGAAAAAAATGCATTCCCTAACTGTGACCATTGTAGTCACAATATTACTAGTGGAAACTGTAAATTCAATCTTAAGTTAACTTAAAAGATAATACTGGTTTAGTTCAGCCTGCCCCTCTCCCCATTAATGTTACTAATGAGGCTTAATGGGTCATGCTAACTTTGCACCTTTGTTTCAGGATAAAGAACTTGCATAAAATAGTTTGAACATATAGAATCCTAGGTATATCTAGTTACATCTCAGATTATACATGCCTCAGTTAGCATGTTAAATGTTAAAATTTGTGATAGTACAATTAGAAAAAGAGTGAACAAGTATGGATTGTTTGGAAGGGTTGCCAGGAGAAAGCGTCTTCTCTCTAAAAAGAACATGGCAGTACAGCTTAGGTTTGCAAAGTTGCATCTGAACAAACCACAAGAAATGGAACAATGTCCTTTGGACAGATGAGATGAAAGTGGAGATGTCTGGACATTATGCACAGCGCCACATTTGGAGAAAACCAGACACAGCATGTCAGCACAAAACTGTCAAGCATGGTGGTGGAGGGCTGATGATTTGGGGTTATATTGCAGCCACATGACCTGGGCACCTTGCAGTCACTGAGTCAACCATGAACTCCTCTGTATACCAAAGTATTCTAGAGTCAAATGTGAAGCCATCTGTCCGACAGATTCAACAGGTCAGTGATCCCAAGCACAGCAGCCAATCTACAACAGAAGGGCTGAAAAAGAAAAGAATCAAGGTGATGCAATGACTCAGTCAAAGTCCAGACCTCAACCCAACTGAAATGCTGCGGCGGGACCTTCAGAGAGCCGTGAATAAGTGAATGCCTCAATGAACTGAAGCAACGTTGTAAAGAAGAGTGGGCCAAAATTCTTCCACAACGATGTGAGAGACTGATAAAGTCATACAGAAAATGATCACTTCAAGTTAATGGTGCTGAAGGTGGTTCTACAGGCTACTGAATCATGAGGTGTACTAAGTTCCCAGAGTCCTGGGAAAACTCTTTTTCACACTGTAAAGAAGAAAATAGGATTTTTGAAGAAATCTTTTTAAACATTTGTTTTTGAGGTTGACTGAAATTAAATACATGAATTATCATGTTTGAACAGATATTTTGCTAGCTGTGTTACTGATCTCCACCCAGGAATACTTTCTGGCTGACCTGATCACCCTTCTAGTCAGTTAGGACATTCATCCATGCAGGCTTTGTACACTTTGCTTACGTGTTTAAGGTTCTTGGACTGTCTTGTGTATATTAGTGCTGGAGAGGTCATAGCCAACTAGTGCATTTACCTGATCATAAGAATCCTTTTTACTTGTTGCAGTAGAATTATAGTTAATGTACAGAGAGCTGATTGTTTGGTCCAGACTGTCTTGATGTTTTCCAGCCATTTAGTTTTGTATTTCAAAATTGCTGCAGTAATAAAATACAGTTGAGTTTACATAGAAAAAGAGAAACCTGGTTATTCGTATTTTTGTACACATGACCATGACAGTAAGAGCTACCAAATAACCTGGATACAGATGTTCGAGTAGCCTGATTATGATCCTTTCTTTTGTGTGTGTGTGTGTGTGTGTAAACTCACTCATCATTAGATTAAACTTTCAAATATTTCTTATGATTGTAGAGAGATTGCAAAGTAAAGTAAACATATCTATGTTCTCTGTTCACTCAGGAGGAGATGGAGAACAAGGCCATGTATTTGAGCACAAATGAAGAGAGAGAGAACGTCTTCATTTACGAAGAGGCCTATGATGGACGCAACCTGTCCAAACTCAACCTGTGTGATGAAGGTAAGAGGACTAATTGAGCTGTGAAAGCACTGAGTTGAACACAAGGTTTGTTGTTTTTGTTTTTTTACCCAAAATGCAGGCTTTTTCTAAAAGAGCAAACCAAATTTCACCTCGATTTAACCTCCTAATGCACCCACAACATGTCCTGCTGCAATAAGTAGGTGATCACAGATGTTTGTAGTGAAGGATGTTCTCTAATGACAAGGACAGCTCTGAGAACTTTCTGGCAAAGCAGGAGAAAAAACTGAAAAATGCTATAACTGCAGAATCATTTGTTCATATATACAAAAAAAACACCCACACGCTGATAACTAACACAGACTTGGTAAAGTACGCTAACACACATGCACAATGCTGTCACTGTTTGGCTCTCGTTCTACTCTAACTGTGGTCATCCATAGAAGCCAGAAATGTCCAGGAGCAACATCTGTATGTGTGTGTGAGTACAGGTGTGGCTGAACGAATCCACGGTTGACCCTGTGGTGCTCTCAGGTTTCGGCCCGGGGCTCAGCCAGTTTGTTGGAAAAGCCTTATTAAATGTTTACTTGAGAATTTGTTGACATTTTAATGGAAAGTGGACAATGGCGACACAGATCAGAAACACTGTCCTCATCCAGTTTTACTAACCCAAGAACACTTTCACACCTCGTTCAATTACAGAGAATATTTCTGCCGAAGGGTTTTACAACACAAGACCCCGGCAGGACTTTAAAAACAGGGACAGTATGCTTCATGGGTTAAATTAAGCAGCAATCTTTTGGGCTGAAGTATAAAACCAAGGCCAAGTGCCAAAAGCTGCAGTTTTTCTCAAATGGCCACTTCAGGCTGGTTTCTATACACTCAAGTTAAAATGCCCAACTTTACATGTTTACAGCCTTTTACTGTTTCAGTCTCTTTAGTTACTAATCTCCCTCTTCATGACAACTGAACAGGGGATGATTTGTTTATAACACACCTGTTTAATTTTTAAAATGGCTTAAAGTTTGCATTAGTAAGGCGTTGCCACTTTGACTGAGTAGGGAATGCCAATATAGCCAGCTGTAGTGGCTAGCAGTCTGCTAGGCATCACCTCAGCTGATTCAAGTTACACAACTGGATCTCTAGACTGTGTTTGTGCTTTTGGAACCATTTGGAACATTTTTACTGCAATTCTCTGACAAATAATATGGTTTGCTGCATGATTAATTACTAACAGCAGAGCAGATTCTGACCAATTAGTCACCATCATTGGCTCACTTGAAAAGGTGGTCCCGGGCTATCGCTATCTGCACCTGAGCATGGAACGCCAATGCTTCCTCAAATCCTCAAGGACAACTGCCTCTTTAAAAAAAAAATCAGTTTGTTATGTAATTAAGAATTATGTGGCGCAGCATGCAAAAAGCAGGCTGAAATCTAAAATCTTCATTTTTTTGCTTCTATGTTTCCTAAAATTTCAGAACTTGTAGATTAACATGCAAAAAACAGATTTCATTTATCTAACTTTGTTTATTTTCTATGAATTTTTAACACGGAAATGTCAAAATGTGTTGGTTCTTTAAATTATTGTGGTTTAGTAATGATCCACATAGATAAGTCGTCACTTGTAGTACAGTCATAGATGATTAAACTTGATTAAAAAACTTCACTAGGCTTACAAGATACCACTGATTGATCACAATCCACACAGCGTTATCAGCACAGGCTAGAGATGGAAAAGTCACCAGCATCACTAAGGGGGCAAGTTTCGCTGGCTGACTGGTCAGGTCATACCCCCAACAACACCCTGTCCTTCTAAATTCACTCATTTTACCTAAGAGCATGCTGAGTGGGGGTTTTCCCCTCATAGCCGAGAGGCTTGCTGGACATGGATTTGGGGTAAAATAGTGTACTGTTTATTTGCAATTTATGTGTCAGAAACTGTTCAAGAAACTACATTTTTCTAGGTTTGAGAGATATATTGCAGACAGTAAAGATAACAAACATTGGTAATATTGGAACGTTCTTGATAGTTTGATATCTTCATAGCTTGGCTGTTTTCGTGCGCAGCCGGGATTCTCGGATTTGGCCGGCTTTTCCCATGCTGCGTCACAAATGTGAGAGGACAGTGTGTCACTGCTTCTCAAATAAACCACAAAATGCATAAAATCGTTCAATTCAATTCAATTTTATTTATATAGCGCCAATTCACAACAACAGTCGCCTCAAGGCACTTTATATTTTAGGGTAAAGACCCTACAATATTAGACAGAAAACCCCAACAGTCAGACGACTGTAAATATCATGTAGATGCATTTTCTCTCCAACATTTTCTTATAACTATCGTGCACAACCCAATCTACTTTCATCCATCCACAGAACACTTACAACACCTTCACCTCAGTGACTCAGAAGACATTAAATGTTTGTGTTGGAACATCTTTCTTTTATTTTGGAAGAAAAATCACTGCTTAGTGAACTCATATTCTGAAACGTTATTAAGCCTCTCCACCACAGTCTCATGTATGATTAGTAATTATAACAGCACGTTAGAATTAATTTGACAATCACATGTTAATGGTTAAACATGCATGCTTAGATTTGGGCCTTTAAAAATCACCTGCCAATTACAGAGACAGTGCCTAACGTTTGTGGAATCTGCGATACTTGCCAGGCACCATATGTGTTTGATCTGGAAAGTTACATTTAAAGGAACAACGCCCCGTCCTTGTAAATTCACTCATTTTACCTAAGAGCATCCATATACACACTGTGCTTGTAACTGACTCACACTGACCAAGCTGGAAATAAACAGACTCTGTATATGTGTCAAAATCAGTAGAATGTTTTAGTTGCATCTCCAAGTTTACTAATAAAGGAAGCCTCCAAGTTTGCTAATTCTGGTCTAATCTGTTTATTGAATTCACCGTCTCTTTGACCAAACAGGGCTGTATGTTGACAACACATTGCCAGAGACACATGACTCAGAAACATAAAACAGTATAATAATAATGTCATTTCCAAATGTGTCCAGTTACTTACTGACTGGATATTGGCTTTCCTCTCTCTCAGATGTCAGTTGGAAAAGATGCAGTCTTAGTTCAAGTCGCCAACGCAGGTGTAGAAATTTTGATAGCATGTTGTTTATAAACATAGCCAATGCAATATAATAATGCTGAAGAAAACCATAAATATAAGAATTTATGAAAGACAGTTTGGAAAATAAGCCTAGCTTTCTTTTCTACTCTCCACCTTCACATCTGTGCTTACATATCCTATAAAGCTTGTGAAAGACTAGCTTAGCATAAAGACAGAAAAAAACTGCTAACCTGGCTGTCCAAAGTTCAATTATATGCCTCCTGCTACTTCTAAAGTCAAACAAGAACAGTTAAAGGAGCTACAAGTCATTTCTTGGGGGGAAAAAAACTGTCACAGATTCAATTTCCTGTATTTATGCTAAGCTAATCACCTCTCTGCTTGTGCTCTGTGTAACATATACACGTGTGTGCCATGGAAATGATTTTCTCATCTAGTATACATCCCAAGCTGGTAAAAGTCCTGGAATGCAATCCTGCAATGTCTTACACTGAGGCAGAAGAAGGAAACATCAGAAGATGTTTTCTGCCTGTTTTTATTAAAATTTTCTTTAGTTTAAAGAGTGTTTTGTGTCCAACATGACTTAAAAAAAAAAAAGGCAGACTGGCTTGGAGTGCCATTTCTGTTTCTATACATTCCTACCATGTGACACGCACATCTGAGCCAGCTGTGTTTGTCTTATGCTGGAGGTGTGTGTGTTCTTCATCATAAAGGCTTTGTGTGTGTGTGTGTGTCCACTGATGGATTGTCATGGTCCAAATGAAACCATGCTCTTGGGAGGCTGTGCTGCAGAATCAGTGTTTATATTTAAAACTCATATTCAGGCCAACATCATGACTATTAACAGTAAGATAGACTCTCATTATAAAGTCCTGTGAGGTTTTTATCATGATGTTCCTGGGGCCATTTTCACAAGACATTTCAGACCATATATAGTCTTAGATGAAAATTTGCTCTTAATGCAAGATAAAGAGTTTCACAAAAATGAAGACTGAATTGTTTTAAGTCTAAAAACACCCAGGGTAACTTTTAACTAAAACACATGGTTCAATTGTAAGAAATCATGAAAAACATACCTCAGTACCCCTTGGAAACTGGCTGACCCTTAGAGTTGGTGCAGTTATTTGGTCAAACACATTTAGTTTAGACAGAAATCAGTGCAGTACAGTCCTACTAAAGAGAGTCAGGAGCTAAAGAACATTGCACAACAGATAAATTTAGACTTCTTACTAAATCCAATCTGCCAGTCTGCTAACACTTCACATAGGCCACTCTTCTGGGTGCATTTCTTCTGGTTAAGCTTTTGTTTTTTCTGTGAGGGTTCATTTTATTACAGATGGTTAGTGTTGTAGAGTTATGGTTTTCTGCTTTAACATCTGAAAGAAGGTTATACAAATAGCTCCGTCATGGTAGACGAAAGAATTACAAACTCAAATCTTTACTGCGCCTGTTTAAAACTAGGGTTAACTAACTAGTTTTACTGCACAGTGCAACAATAAGCTTTTTCTATATGGAAAATCAACCGAGGATGCTGGCATTTTCCCTCTAGACTAAACTCTAGCTTCAGCCTTGTTTAAAATGCTATGTTAGCATGATATTGTTTATTTGTCCATAATATGTGTACTTTGGCCCCTTTTGGCCTTTGTAATTGTCAAAACGAGTATGTGTAATATTAAAAATTCAAATATTCAGTGAACTCCAAAAATTAAGAGTAGCTTGCTAACTTAAGCTAATCAATTCTACTAGTCACAATCTTCAGATGACCCACAGTGACTCTAATTCACACTGCTTTGTGTAATCAGGGTGTTCTTGTTCAAGGAAAAAACTGCAAATTTCAAATGTATAATCTGCAACGTTACTTCTTTGGTCTATTCAGAAAGCTACACTCACCGGCCACTCCATTAGCTACACCTTGCTAGTACCGGTTTGGATTCCCCTTTGCCTTCAGAACTGCTTTAATTCTTCGTGGCATAGATTCAACAAGGTGCTGGAAACATTTCTCAGAGATTGTGGTCCATGTTGACATGATGGCATCACACAATTTCTCGCAGATTGGTCGGCTGCACATCTGTGATGTGAATCTGCCGTTCCACCACAGATCTGGTGACTGTGGAGGCCATTTGAAAAAATGTTCAAGAAACTAGTTTGAGATGATTTGAGCTTTGTGAAATGCTGAAAAGCAGGCATCAGAAAATAGGCACACTGTAGTCATAAAGGGATGAACATGGTCAGCAACAATACTCAGGTAGGTACTAAGGGGGCCAAAGTGTGCCAAGAAAATATCCCCTACACCATTACACCACCGCTGCCATCCTGAACTGTTGATACAAGGAAGGATGGATCCATGCTCTCATGCTGTTTATGCCATATTCTGAACCTACCATCCAAATGTGGCAGCAGAAATCGAGGTTCATCAGACCAGGCAACGTTGTTCCAATCTTCTATTGTCCAATTGTGGTGAGCCCATGTGAATTTTAGCCTCAGTTTCCTGTTCTTAGCTGGCAGGAGTGGCACCCGGTGTGGTCTTCTGCTGCTGTAGCCCATCTGCTTCAAGGTTCAATGTGTTGTGCATTCAGAGATGCTCTTCTGCGTACCTTCATTGTAATGGGTCGTTATTTGAGTTACTGTTGCCTTCCTATCGGCTTGAAGCAGTCTGACCATTCTCCTCTGAGCAAGACATTTTTGCCCAGAAAACCCCCGCTCACTGGATATTTTCTCTTTTTTAGACCATCTTCTGTAAACCTTAGAGATGGTTGTTTTGGAAAACCCCAGTAAATCAGCAGTTTTTGAAATACTCAGACCAGCCTGTCCGGCACCAACAACCATGACACATTCAAAATCACTTAGATCACATTTTTTTCCCCATTCTGATGTTCAGTTTGAACTTCAGCAGGTTGTCTTGACCATGTCTACATGGCTAAATGCATTGAATTGCTGCCATGTGATTGCCTGATGAGCAGTTGAACAGGTGTATGTAATGATGTGGCATAAGTGTATATTCATATCCATATTTTTATTATTAGCTCTTGTTGTGTCTTTGAGCCAAAAAGAAAAAATGCTGGCTATGTCTAGCATAATAATTTGCGAATTACACTAGTCATTTCTGAAGAAAATGTATAAATCTCTTTTCTTTTCCAATGACTGATGAAGAATGTGACTCCTTAGAAAATCTCTTCCCATCCTCTTGACCTGAAAGGAATGTTCCCATCACCAACATCAACAGCCTGCCTCCAGCCAAACTGTCTGACACACACAGACACTGAGAAAAAACACTTCCATTACTCATAAACTGTGCTGTCAGTTTTATTAAGACTAATTCTCAAACATCTGTTTGACCCTGAGAGCAGCATTAAGTGCTGAATTATAGCAATAGCTCCTTAGTGAGAGCACTTGTGCAGTTCATACTGTATAACATAGTCCACTCAGGTGAATTCTGTTATATGAAACTAGGTGATGTACAGTAAGTTATAATTATGTATAAATTTCCTCTTTAATGAGATACATGTTTTATAAAAATATAGAGTAAGTTCTCATCAAATTTAAATTTGTCATAATACAAGTAAAATTTTTTATAACCAAAATTTTTTTAATTGCCTGCTTGCCATCTGAATATCATGGTTGTCATATTTTTATTCTCAGCTGATCACTGACTTGAACTCAGTTCAAAAAGAGAGCTGCGTTGGTTTTGCATTTTAGCATGGACAACACTGAAAATCTCAAGAATAGGGCCATGATGTGTAATATAGTACAAATATGATCAAATACCTACGGTGCCCAAAATGAGCATCCAGGTAGCGCGCTCGCTGTGTTGGTTTTGATTTTTAGGCTTCATTCGAAAGTTGGAAGAAGGGGGAAAACAAAACATGGACACAGAAACCTTGGATTTTCTTTTACCATTATCAGTCATCGATAAATCAAATTTTCTTTATCTTCACATCCTTTGCCTCCATTCATCCACAGCTTAAGCCACTTTGAGGGGAATCATTTCATTTAGTAGGAAATCCTCCTCATTAGTAATATTTTTGTTCTGAATGTTGTTTGCTTTTATTCGTAAAAACTTGTTCTCTTGTTTGTTTGTTTTTGTCAGTTTCTACAAAGCGTCGCAGGAAGCAGGACCAGTGTTGCAGTCATCTGAACTCCCTCTCAGCCATCAAGTACTCCATCGTTTCCCTCTACATCCTGGTTCTTCTCACCATCTTTGGACTTTGCCTTGCAGGTAAGGTGTGTGTCCGTGTGTGTGGATGAATCATGTAGCTTAGTCCATCTTGGTGTATGTCTTTGACAACTCTAAAACTTTCCACTGGAGATTTAGGAGATTTGGAGCCACGAACATCATCTAAGAACTAAGTTTTAAACTATAATTTATGAAGTTTAAGAGTTCAAGAAGCTCTGAGGAGCCCAAGCACAGATATTGAACTGTTGTTTGAATACGAACACTAAAGTAAACACTAAGTTAAAGGTTCACACAACTTCATTTGTCTCTCTTACAATCAGTTCAAAGCTATTAAGTAAATTTCAAGCCACTAATGCAACATATTCTGATAATGTGTTCGTATTTTTGGTGACAAGAAACATGACAAAAAGAATGACAGAATGTGAGATGTATACATTATAAAGAGCATATTCGAAAGGAGCCTTATGCACATCGCCATGCCATGTTGTACAGATTCTTCTTTTTCCCACTTTTCCTGTATGGTAATTGGTCTGTGTATTACTAGGAGGTTGGAGGGATGGGGATCTTCTTCTTCTTCTTTCAGATGCTCCCTTTAGTGGTCACCACAGCAGATCATCTGCCTCCATCTCACCCTATCCCAGCATCCTCCTCTGTCACACCAACCCTCTGCATGTCCTCTCTCACCACATCCATGAACCTTCTCTGTGGTCTTCCTCTTTTCTTCCTGTCTGGCACCTCAATCTTTTCCATCCTTTGCCCAGTATATGCACTATCCCTCCTCTGCATGTCATGCCATATTGTACAGATAGTCACCAGATATTGTGTTTATTCAGAAAATGCCTTTTTCTTGACAAAAATGGAGAAGGTGCAGCCAAAGTTTTTCCAAGATTTCCTTGTGGAAATTGAGCAAATTTACACTCCTATGACTCGTATGACACATGTTGTGCTTTTGTTCTGATGTTTTGATTGTAATATACGTGCGATGGGTGTTTAAAGTGTTTACGGTTTAAAGTGAAAACTGTTTAAGTAACACACAGAAGGCGGTTTAGTTTGTACAGCGTGCACGAACAAGATTTGTGACTTACTGGATATCAAATCATCTTTCAGCTGTTATAGATCAGTTTTTCCAAATGTTTTTGCCAGCGGAATTTAACTACTCCTTTGTACCAACCGTCAAATGTAACACATCCTCATACTTAAATGACAAAACACTTTGTTTGCCAGTAACTGCTGAAATTACACTTGAGTGCTTCCACATTTGCAATGATGGCATCTCTGCTCTGTATAAAGACCTACAAAAATTGGCAATTTGGAAGAGAAGGGTGAGGTTGTGTGTATTGAATATATTCCAATCAGGAGACACAAGATTGTAACTTGTGTTTAAACCATGTTGGGTTTTTTTTTACAAACTATTCTTCTTTTTTGGATTATTTCTTTCATTTTAAAGTAATTGGTTAGGTTTAGGTGTGTTTTTTACTTTTATCTTTAGTCACCAAACCTACTTTGTTAAATAAGAAAAGAATAGTAATTTGGTTTAAAATAGGCCGTCTCACAACTTTAATCACTTGACAAGGCCAGCCTTTACCATATGTAACAAGCTGTTCCTTCTCCTTTGTTACCAGGAAGACACATCTGCTTCAGAAATTTTATATGCATTTACTCAGATGGCTGCAGGAGGTAGCCTATGTAAAGAATGGCTGTTTTAATCCACTTTAAACATTGTTGATGTTTGAGTATTTTTTTTCTGGGGAGGTCAGCTGTCCAAATTTATCTGACTGAACTTAACATGCACTAACAAATTTATATTAAAAATAAAAGTTTTTTGTATAAAAATATTTTTCCACACAAAGTCAAGTTCAAGTTGGTTCTCTTAGTACTGGGTGTGGCAGCAGCTGGACATTTTAACATATATACATCCTTTTAAGCTAGCTGTTTTATATCTATCTAATGCATTTAGCTCTTTATTTTAACCATCAATCCATTGCTTTTGGCTAACCATTTATCCGTTAACTGAATAGTTTTCATGCATACCATATTAACATTACACAGTGAGTCACTATGTAGATTGTTTTGTTTTTCATATTAGCTGAGCCACTCTACAATCGTTCCTTTGCACTCTGGTAATTGCAAAAGTTGCAGGTTGGGAACAGCTGCTCTGCATGACTGTCCTTAGTTTGTGGAGAATCTGGCAGAGAGGAAGAGAAAAGAAGAGAGTAACAAAAAGTAGCTGTAGTGTGTTGGATATGTGAAGAAAGTGATGGTATTGTCTGACCTTTGTTCTCTGTTATGTAGATGACATCAGTCATTCCTCAAGGTTGAATTATAATGTAGGGCACACACACACAAACACACGTTTACACACTTACATCATAAAAGCCCATTTAGTTAGTGTTAGGTAACGCTCTGGGATGTGGTCTGAAACCCTACACTCCTCTTAAACTGTCTGTTCTGGTTAAGCATTGAGAACATGCATGCACAGTATAAATGAACAGTCATTTGAAGCACAGCCAAAACTAAAACAATGTGAAGTCCTGCTGGTAATTTTATTGCCTTAGTTCACTTGACAAAATTAGATTTTTTTACTGTTATTTACTGTTGACAGATTTGTATGGATGGTTCAGTGCCAAATGTAGTGCCAGTCTCTATAACCTTAGTGCAACTTTTTCTGTTGTTTTCTAACCCTGTAAAGCCTGAACCATGAAATAATTGCCAGAAAATTCTAATATTTTGAAACTGGAGTGTTTATTGAACCTTCTGACAAATTTTTTAAAAAGAAATTAAATATCAATTTGCATATTTGAGTTTTAATTTGTATCATTTTTGCTACATCCAGCATTTTTTGTGCAATTTATTGCTCACAGTTTGTTTATCTTAAACAAACAAAAACGCATCAGGATTTTCAGGGGAAAAAAATCACACTGATGCTGTAGAGGTCTCAAAAACTCATGTATCAAATATGATACAGTTGGCGTTATGGGGCTAATCTGAGTTGTGAAGTTATTTTTCCAAACCTTTGGACTTCTCTGGGCTTTCTGCTCCTACTGCAGAACTCGATACATGTGACAGGGTTAAACTTAATTCGCACACGTGACACTTGTGCGAAGGAACTATGAAGACATAAAGCACGATGATGGTCTCGTTTGATCTGCATGGTCCTCATATTGTCCTTAATCTACAGCTATGTGTGTGCAGAGGACTCCACTACATACATATATAGAGTTTATCAGGGTGACAGTGAACAGCACCATCTTTGAACTGATAATTTGGTTCAGTTGTACAGATTTGTGCTGCTGCTGTGCAGTTTACGAGGGATCAGTGTCTAATCTGTAAACCTTCAGAGCAAATCAAGACCAACTGATTGGCAGCAAAGAAAAGGAAGAAAGGAAGTGAATTAAAAATCCAGTTAAGTCCTTCCATTGGTCGGGTTTGGCGATTCGATTTTGATATTCTTAGAAGCATCTTTGGTTGTGGCCACTCTAAAATTCATGTGGAAGTAGTAGAAAGTCTCTGCTACATGGCACCTCCATCATCAGATGTTGAAAGGTGGCTCTCTGGAGATGCAGTCAATTCTCTTTTTGACAGGAACATCAATGATTTCTCTTGTTATCTCAGTGTCATCACTGTAGGTTATGTAACTCAAAGCATTTTCACAGCGATAGTTTTACATTTTGTACATACTGGTGCTGTACTGCATAGTTATTTTAAGTTATTGTTGAGTGTTTCTACAGCAGGCTGAAACACCCATCAATAGGCACAGATTTGACATTTTATTTATGGCATTTGAATTTGAATTCCTTTGAAATTTTTCAAAACTACGCCTATAGTACAACCACACTGGTTATACAATCACTGGTCACTTTATTAGGTACGCCTTGCTAGTACCGGGTTGAACTCTCTTTTGCCTTCAGAACTGCTTTAATTTTTCATGGCACATATTCAACAAGGTGCTGGAAACTTTCCTCAGAGATTTTGGTCCATATTGACATGACAGCATCACACAGTTGCTACAGATTTGTCGGCTGCACATCCATGATAGGAATCTCCCGTTCCACCACATCCCAAAGGGATGCTGTATTGGTTTGAGATCTGGTGACTGTTGAGGGCATCTGAGTACAGTGAACTCACTGTCATGTTCAAGAAACCAGTTTGAGATGATTTGAGCTCTGTGACATGGTGCGTTATCCTGCTGCAGTCATCAGAAGATGGTACACTGTGGTCATACAAGGCAGGATGGATCCATGCTTTCATGTTGTTTACACCAAATTCTGACCCCACCTTCCAAATGTTGCAGCAGAAATCGAGACTCATCAAACCAGGCAAAGGTTTCCAATATTCTGTTGTCCAAATTTTGGTCAGCGCGTTCGAATTGTAGCCTCAGTTTCCTGTTCTCAGCTGACAGGAGTGGCACCCGGTGTGGTCTTCTGCTGCTGTAGCCCAACTGCTTCAAGGTTCAACGTGTGGTGCGTTCAGAGTTGCTCTTCTGCATATGTTGACTGTAACGAGTGGTTATTTGAGTTACTGTTGCCTTCCTATCAGCTCGAAGCAGTCTGGCCTTTCGCCTCTGACCCCTGGCATCAACAGGGCATTTTTACTCAGAGAACTGCTGCTCACTCACTATTTTCTCTTTTCTTCCCCATTCTGATGCTTGGTTTCAACTTCAGCAGGTCATCGTGACCATGTCTAAATGCATGTAGTTGCTGCCATGGGATTGGTTTATTAGATATTTGCTTTGACAAGCAGTTGAACAGGTGTACTTAATAAAGCAAATGCAATCCTGCAGCAATCAATGCCAATTTTAATCTCAGATGTTGCAATTAATGTTGCTGAATTTCATTTTCTTGAAATTGTTGTGCTCGTTTTGGAAGATGAACTCATGCACAATCTTAATGCTGTTCCAAAGTAGACAGATTATCAAAGACAGTGACTGTTGTTGTGAAAGCTTTAACTTAAAACAATGAAGCTGGAACTTGAATCCTAAAAGCCTGTCTGGCCTCTCTGAGGCAAAAAGCTCTTTTAGCTTTGTTTTGTTGAAGAGGCAGTTATGATCATTGGTACAACATGTAATGAAGAGGGGACATTAGTCATTCACATACACACCAAAACATCCTTCAAACTTACAAAGCTAGAATTGTCCTTAAAACATAACCTGTTTTCGTGATTGGCACAAAATCAGTGAAACTGAACAGTGGAAATTTGGACGTGTGAATTATGGAGGAAATTAGCATGAGCTGTTGTTACTTCATATCAGTCAGCTCCATAATAACTTCCAGCATCTTCTGAGCTGCAGTTCCACCTTCTCCTGGTTGATTTGGAAAAAAGAAACCCTGGCACTGTGCCACAGCAGTCTCATGGCCAATTCATTTGTGTGTGTGCGTGAATGAGAAAGCCTTTGGAGGTGTGTCAGACTTAATGGCTATTACCTTCTGCGAAACCCTGCTGTGGCCTCCTTGTAAATGTCAACTCTGCCATAAGAGGAGAGGAGGACAGGGACAAAGGGAGATTGAAAGAAGTTGTGAGCGCAGAGAAATGAGGGGAGATGGAGTTAGAAGGAGGAGCAACAGACCCAGAAGCTGGCTGTCTGGCTCCAGATCAGCAGGATCCTGGAGGAATGAACTGCTCACACTAATCCTAATTTCATTTCAAGGCCTCCTCTTTCTGAGCCCCCACTCATGCTGTAACCACACGGCTGATGCCATTTAATGGATGTGACTCTGTGTGTATTCCCAGGCACAGAGATGTAGTTAAGAGTTTGGAACCGCTTCGCTGTTGTCACTGAGGTATTTAGTTATTTAAGGCTTTTAGATGAGGTTGTTTTAGAAAAGCAATCAAACCAGACTTTTCAGACAACCTCTCCTAAATTAAATGCGGCCATCCAAAAGCTAAGTGGCTCCAACGTAAGTGCACAGGAGGCCCCTTTGCAACACACATATGCCGAGTGCACGCACAAACACATTCACAAATGCTGCCAGTTTTCTGTGCCGTCCACATTCTCTTGTTTGAATTCTCACTTGACTTTGAGTTTTTGTTTTTTCCAGCTCTTGTGTTGCCTTCTTCGCCTTTTCCAACGAAACAAAAAGCCTCCACTGTCTCCCGTGGATTCAGGCACATTCATATTTTATTTCTTCCAGGCTCATTATGCATTATGCCTTGTCTTTGAAAACATCTGCATTCATGACAAAAGTATAATATAGTGTCTTCTGTGTCAGCTCTTCTAATCCTAAATCTTAGTTTTGGACAAGTGAATGATGGAAGGGTCGTAAACAGAAACAGAGTCGGATAAAAGCCAAATGAAAGAGAATGAAAGAGCCAGATGAATCCTGCTCCATGTGGCGAAGAGCTGCCTCATCAGTCTGTTATTTCCACGAGGTTATCTCCATGCAGATAGCGCAGACCTCTGTCCCAGCAGCAGCAGAGAGATGGGTCTGCTGAGAGGTCCAGAACCCAGGCTTTTATCAGCTCAGAGGAGCCTGTTGGAGAAACCTTTGTCTTTGCGTAGTCACTTGTTTTGACTGACATGACTCAAGATGAGGGCAAATGCTTAACAGACATGTTTGCCTTTTAAGCTGAACTTGGCAACTGTGAATGTATGTCGGTCCAAATGGTGCCAAGATGTAAATTGATTTTGAAGTCTTCCCAAAGGCCCAAAGAAGAGACTGTTGAAGGGAAGTGGTTCTCAAATTGGGCTTATGGACCCTCACCAGATGAATCACAGTGCTTTTCAAATCATCAGCAGGATAGTAAAAACTATTCTTCATCCATACACATAATTCCAACATTTGATTTAAGAATACTATATTGATCATTTCAGCAGTTTATTTGATGACATTCTCAAAAGCCTGAAATCTCAAAGCAGCATGGGTTTAGTTATATTCTGCCTTGTTCTTCATGGTCCTTACATGCATTTTGATTTATATGCAAAAGGAAAACGCACCCTCAAAAAAAAGGTTTTTATTTGTCTGACTTGAAAGCTATAGCCATATATCCTTTGAAGAACCCTTTTTTCTGTGTGAAGGAATGGGATGTTTTTGGTTGCATTTTGGCCAGACACTGCTGCAAATACCTTGTGCTACATCTGGAGTCAGTTCTTGGCTTAACAGGTTGTGTAACGCACCCAACAAACACATTCGATAGCCAGAGATTGGCCCATATATGGACTCGCAGAAAGAGCTTGGGCTGATAACTGTCAGGGTGTTCAAGACAAGAGTTTTAAGATGGATTTACACTTGTTATACATAATCTGTGTTTAGGAGCTGGATGGGTATCCGTCTGTCACTGCTTACTATCGTGTTCACGACCCTGCAAAACATTAAAGAATTGCTGTATAGGGGTCTTTGAATCAAAGTCAGTTTATTTATTTATTTTTTGCATCCATTATTTCCACACCTGTAGTATTTAGCGTTCTGTAGGCTGATGGAGGACTTGAAACATGGCCTACATGGATCTGTAGGTGCAAACTGAGTCATGTTTTCCAGTGAAGCTCACAGGTTCGGCTTGGTGGTGCTGTTTTCCTTTGCCAGTTAATTGCTGGAAAGCATGATGGCAGATTTGTTATTCTTCTTGTAAGCCATGAAATCTTGCAACAAGAGTTTGGGTCTTTCAGTGATTCTGTATGTAACAGGCATGTTATTGCCAGGTGGAACTAGGCAAACAGCTTTGGTTTATTTTGGTCTCTGGCCTTTGTAGTAACTGGGTTTGGTCATGGTTGTGTTATCATAATTTTGTGTTTTGCATCATTTATCTTGCCGCAGTTAAATTGTCTTTTGGCTCTAAAGAAAGTAGATTATTAACAGGAGAATATCGACTGACAGGTATGACCTGCAGGGAGAGGTCCACCTTGGAACAAGGCATCTTGCCTTCTCCAACTCTATTCTCATTTTTCTGTGCAGAAGGTGCCTTTCTTTTCTGTTCTATTCTATTTCTATCCACATGTGTTTAATTCCTCCATTTGAAGATATTTTTGCAGCAGTCTTTTTCTCCCCCACTGAAATAAACTGAGTCTGTGGGACATCCCTGAGGCAAAGGACACAAAAACCTGACCATTAGAAAAACAGTGACAGGCTCCTTTTAGCCCAGCCACAAGCTTTAGATTACTTTAACTCTTCTGAGGATATTTAAGACAACACACACACAACATATATGATACAAGATTAAACAAAACTGTCTTTAATGTAGACCACATGTGTCTGGCTAAGTTTGTACATACAAAAACTGTCTGAGGGTAAATCTGACACCACAAACTGCCACTCCTAGTGACTTTAAAGACAAACTTTAAAGGTCTTAAATCCCACCCTTGTGGAAACAATAAGCATTTTGGCTGTGGAGGATGAGGTGTTTCTGACCTCAGTCTGTTTATGTTTTACACGGGTAAGAAATACTTTTCCCAAAGACACATCGCCTGCAGGAGAGTAAAACCTCCATCACATCGTATGTAGTGCAGTTAGGAGTGCAAACAAATACATGAGCATATACTGAGATAAATAATACAGCTAATCATAGTCAGAAATACACAGAAATACACAGAAAACATACATAACACATGCATAGAGACTCAGACATTTAGTGTCATGCAAACCCACAAACACATTGACATATAGAGTATATTTACAAGCATGTGTGCAGAAACTAGTGTGTGCACACAAATATAGACATGTATGTGACATTTACACACAGCCCCAAGGCCCTTTCATTCTGAGAACATAAAGCCTTTTCTAATGAGTTTCTGTACTCTGGCCATGGTCCTTTCTGAAGAAAAGAGTCTGGACATGTTCCAGCATTCCCAGTAGGAGTCCATTATTGGAAGAGCACGCACACCCGCACTCATACAGACCGAAGAGAGAGGAAAGTCAATCGAGACAAGAGGAGTCCAAAAAGTCAGCAGACGACTTCATTCAGAGAGTCAGACACAAGCCATTAACATGTCAAGACTAATTGGACCAGACTTCATTCTCTTTGTGTTCTTTCTCAATACTGCAAAGAATTTTTTATTTTGAGGCACAATTGCTTTGAAGCCAATAAGAAATTTAGCAGTAATGATTACTTGCGTGGTTGCATGGCTATTAATTGGTGCATTATAAAATTACTAAACACATTATATTTATTGCTCTTTTGTTCATGTGTTTGCTTGTTTTTTGGTTTCATCTTCATCATGAAACATGGCCAACATTACTGACAACAGGGATAAAGCTGCCAACTGCCACTGAATCTCAGTGATGTACTCCTCTGCTCAAAACTTCAGGGAACACTTGATCGTTACAGTATAACACAAAGTCAGTTAAACTTCAGAGATATCAATCTGTCCAGTTAGGAAGGATAAACCAATGGGAATCCATTTCAGCTGCTTTGGTACAAATGAAAGTAGCAACAGGTGCACTGGAGAGGCAACAACAGGACACCCCCCAAAAAGGGAATGGTTTTGCAGGTGGTGGCCACAGACCATCTCCTTATCCCTCCCAACTTCAGTTTACCCTAGTTTTATTTTTTGCTCGTGTCCTCGTCACGTTGCACAGGTAGCCCAGCTCCTCCAGGATGGCACATCCATACGTGCTGTCCCAAGAAGGTTTTGCTGTGAATCCCATTACAGCCTCAACAGCGTGGAGGAGATACCAGGAGATGGGCCGCTGGCATGAGGGCCCCATTCTCTTCACAGATGATAGCAGGTTCACACTGAGCACATGTGACAGATGCCACGGTGTGCCTCTCACATCTGTCACATGTGCTCAACCATATTTGTGCTGCACCTGGGGGATCTAACAGAACAGCAGTAATAGCAGTAAAGACTGTGTAAGAACACACTGGCATTTCTGCAGACTTTTAGACTTCTTATATACCATACATACCTATTTCATGGTGTTACATGGTTTATAGTTATTCTCCTTCACCATTAGTTGTGTTAAATTGCCTCATTTCTTGTGTGAAACAACAACTCTGTTAATGTTAATTTTAAACAGATTTTGTATAAAGTAGAAGATTTTGGCATTTAGTAGAAACAAAGTAGAACAAAATGTGATTAAAATAATAAGCTACACAACTTTTTTTTTTTTGCTGACTATCACTTTAGGCCTGATTTCTTGCAGTTTTCGCTGCAGTTTACAGTGTCCTCATCTTTATAACAATAAAAACTCTTCGAAGAAAGAATGAAAGCTATCATGCCCAGCTGAGAATCTTTCTTTGTCAGCATGCAAAGCTTCACACATTCAGTTCAGCTTCAATCCAAATGAGGTGAAGAGATGCAATAAAACAGGACACTGCAGTGTGTAAGTGACTCCAAAACAAATAAAAACAGCATGCCTCACTCATGCTGCTCTCCATAAACAGCTACAATTATTTTATAAATCTGCTGCAGTGGGAGGGGGAGGTTAACGCTCCAGGGATTTCAGAGCACAATAGCAGGCGTCTAAATTAGTCCTCTAAATGTCTTTTTTCTGTTTTACTGGCAGACTAATTAAGCAGCAACAGATTCCAAAGACTTGCATGCACATAAACAAACAGACTGCAGGGGTTTGATCTGTCTAATTGCGGTGCTGGAGCTCAGTGAAGTCCAAAGAAACACACAATGTAGAGTTATGAGAGCTGGCACCCCAGAGCTGAGTGGTTATTAGTTTCCACTGTGTTTGGTTGGATGTCAACTTGGAATAAAAGTTTTAAACAAAGGATGGAAAAGTGAGCAAAAACAATTAGATAGCAATGTCTTTAAAGTTACAATCTGCAAAATTTAACATGCTGGTTGTTGTAACCAGAGACTGTATGTAAAAGGTGGATTTAGCCACCGCGATCTCAACCACTGGGGCTTCGCTGGAGCTGGAAGGGACCACATTTAGATGAAGGGGTTAAGTGCTAAGTTATAAGCTAATGCCACCATAAACTGCATAGGCATACAGACGCCTGATACCTGCTAAGTGCTCAGTGCTAAGGAACAATAGAATTTCAGTCACCAAAATCGAAAAACAAGCTCTTTTGGAGAGACTGAAACACATAGCAGGCCATATTATTTGTCAAACGGTTCCTTTAACAATTCTCCAGAACACCACACAGTTTGTATAAAGGTTAAGATTAGCTATAAAGACTTGTTCAAGGCTGTGAACATGGTTATTTCATTGCTGAAGTTGGGCATTTTAACTTGGGGACTGACTCACTTTTGGACCCAGCCTCAAGCGAGGGCACTTCCTCGTGGGTTTCATTCAGAATCCAGGCTTGAAATACATCCTGTGTTCTCTAGCCTGTTTATCTATACAACCAGAACACTATTATCTACACTGACAGCACACTATTTTGACAGTTATCAAAGAAATATGAGATGTTATTGCCCCCTCTAAAGGTAAAGTTCCTTGTGAAAACTTCATTTACATCCACACTCTTCTTGTGTATCCTCACACAGGTTTCTATTACCTGAAACCCGCATTGTTTTAAGTAAGTTTACCTAGTTTGCCTGCATGCCGATGGCACTCTATTGCTATGCTTTTCTTGGCTCATCTACCATGTTGATCAGAAAAATAATATTAATCTCATTGCAGGACTATGCAGATAAGCAAACCCCACTCAAAACTTGCTCTGTAGCAAACAACTCTGCTGTTGCCCAGAAAATGCTTGAAATATGCTTGTTGTTTGGTTATCGTACCTCCCAAAGTTAGTTTCAGACCTTTTTACTTTTCATTTTCTCTAAACTTTTGATTGCAAAACATTTAGTATCTAGGCATTAAATCTGTTTGTTCAGCTTTCTGGGAAATAACTCTCAGCTTTTGCTTCTTAAAACAGGGCAAAAACATGTTAGTGTTTAGTTTAACAGCTGAAATGGCCCATGGAATAAAATATTTTTCCTGCTTTGTTTACATACATTTTTCAGTTATGTACACTCTATGGCAGACTTACAGCAGTCGAGCTGCACGAGGAAACAGCAGGTTTGGTGCATCCAGCAGAAACCACAGTGTGGCCAGAGGTAAACTGTTCAGCGAAGAAGAGTACCAATAAAATATTAAAAATCCCAGTCAGCTGTGGCATGAATGTGGAATTTAATTCATGGAAAAGTAGTTATCTGAACTTGGTTTGTCTTTGTAAAGAAATCGCAGTTGTAGCACACCTGACCTGCAAAGTCTGGACCAAGTGTTGTGAAATAACTTTTGGATACTGAACTAAGCAGGAATTACTTGCCAGTTCATTATTTGACTTCATGGTCCATAGCCCAAATGAAAGTTTTGTTTTGGTTTGCCAGATCATGCATTGTTTGAAAGCACTAAGTGTCACAACTCAAACGCTATAAACCATTTTATGATATCAGTACAACAGGAACAATAGGAGCAGCAGCAGCCTTTTTTGTAAACTGAGTGTGTACACAGCACAATAATAGTTTCTGACCTTTTCTGTTGTCTGGTGGTACATAATTGTTGAATCACTGTCATTGTGCCTTACACCGTTTTCACTGTTAAGAGTCCAACAGATAAAATGCCTCACAGCTTTTAATCACTTTCGCTTTTTCTGAAATAAGGGATTTGATATTAAGGTTTCAAATAAACAAGCTCAGAGAATTTTTGCACTTTGATCAGAAAAAATACCCCATTCAAAAAAAAGAATCTTCAATGAATGCTTGTAGAAAGTGGAATTTGGGCCAGTAAACATAATACCAAGCTAACAAGAGATGCATGGGGAGGCGTCTCATAGGCAGATCACTGTGTCTTAGTGATCCCTACACAGCGTGGAGCTCACGATGCCATCGAGACATGAGGATCATCTCAAACTGACAAGGAGTTTACTGTACTCACAGTCACCAGATCTCAATTTAATAGAACACCTTTGGGATGTGGTGGAACCGGAGATTCACATCATGGATGTGTAGCTGATGAATTTGCAGCAACTGTGTGATGCTGTCATGTCAAAATCTCTGAGGAATGTTTCCAGCACCTTGTTGAAACTGTGCCATGAAGAATTAAGGCAGCTCTGAAGGCAAAGGGGGGGTTCTGATACTAGCAAGATGTACCTAATAAAGTGTCCAGTGAGTGTATATCACAGGTTTTTATCTAACCTTTAATAAAAGAGAAAAGCTTAATAAATTTGTATACAGTAGTTGTTGAGTGTGCTAAAAGTCGATAAAGGCAAGTGAATCAGGGAGCGTTTTGATGGTGGAGCTTGTTTTCATGAACAATAATTGTAAATCAAAGGAATTTTTTTTGCATCTAAGAAATCATTGAATCCATTCATTCAAGTCATCTCCACAAAACATCAGCCACCCCAACAGGAGGCAGAAAACAGGTACTTCCTTTGTACACACACACAGACTTACACACCCACATACATTAAGTCATTTGGCCTTTCACAGCAAGAGCCTCGCTTTGATGTCTGCCACATCAGACGGGGCCCACGCTTGGAAATCAACCAAACTCCACCGCTGTCACTTCATTTGGACATTCCTGCAGCTGAGTTACAGCTGGCTGAACTCCACACACAATCTTCCCCCAGAGAGACACTTCAGCACGACTGCACAGAGTACACATATTGTTGGTGTGTAACCTTAACAAAATGACCAAATAAACAAAAGAAATCCCACAAAATTAGACGTCTTGGTTGGCAGCGTCTGCCACTTTTAATCTCTTGTTTAAAGATTGTTCACATTTAATAAACTGAGTTAACAAGCCTGTGTTTAGCAAATACATTCATATTACATGTATTATAAACCTGTGGTTTTAGAATAGCGTAACTGCAAAACTGGGTCCTGTGTGAAAGCAGATCAGGCATTGACCTATAACAGCAGCTATGTATGAGTGTGCTGCAGGACTGAATGGATGTAACTGCAGGATCATGACTTTGCACCTACTAGATATATAATTTTAACCCTAAACATACATTTCTTAATTTATTTAATAAAAATTTAATGTGACACTTGTTTATTGAAATTTAGGTCCCATCAAATCACTGACAGCCTATCACGACATCAGTGGTTTTTCAAAATTAGCATCACATTTTCCATAAACCCTGGCTGCTCAGTCACTCTGGTGTTTTTGTCTTTCTGAAGGTTACTGTGTTGATGATTTTTATTATTCATTAGTCTACAGTACCAATAAGCCAAACCCTTAAAGCTCTATTTATGTTTAGGCTCAAAGAATAGCAGCCCTGGCTGCTGTGTGCTTTACAGCAATCCAGCAGGTTTCCCACCAAACTGATCTTAGAGATTACACAGTGTTAAAAACAACTTTTAGGGGCGGCTGTGGCTCAGGAGGTAGAGCGAGTCGTCTACTAATTGGAAGGTCAGTGGTTCGATCCCTGGCTCCCCTAGTCTGCATGCCGAAGTATCCTTGGGCAAGATACTGAACCCCACGTTGCCCCCAATGCATTCATCAGAGTGTGAGTGTGTGTGAATGTTAGTAAGCACTTAAGTATAGATAAAAGTGCTGTATGAATGTATGTGAGACTGGGTGAATGTGGCCTGTAGTGTAAAGCGCTTTGAGTACACAAAACTGAGTAGAAAAGCGCTATATAAGTACCAGTCCATTTACCATTTACTTTTAACCTAAAGAACTGCCTGCTGCTGCTGGGACTAGGAATGGTAAGACTATACCATAAAATACAATTTGTAGTCATAAAACCAAACAATGAGCTAAGAGAGGCTAAGAATGCCCTCAGTGATGCAGTTTGGGTAACTGTACGTGATGTTCTTTACTGGAAGTTAAAGTTTTAATATAGTGGTTTGATTTAATAATAGCATAGCTTTAAACTCTTATTTATTTACTTTCTGGATGGGCTGTAAGCTGAAAAACACCGCAGTGCCCAATAAACAACCAAAGCACACTTCCTGCAGCTGAACTCTTTGGGACTGTTAATGTTGTGTCTGTTGTGGGATGTAGTTTCTGTGCCGCGGTGTCCGGTATGCGGTGGGATTATTTATTCATGGTGATCGACGGTGGTCGACTGTAACTCTGCTTCAGATTCAACATTGATAAAGGTTTGAGCAGAAACATAAACACAATTAAACACGATGAATTAGCTGTGACATTTCCCACATGCTATTAATCTGATGTGAACTCCTTTAAATGCTTTTAAAATATTTTAATGTCGTTCAAACGTTTTCACCTTTTGTTTCAGTGTAATGTTTGGCTGTGTTGCGTTCCTTTTCATTGGAATTGAAGCTGCTATTATCCATATTTTTATTCAAATTACAAAATCTGTTAGTGTCGTTCAGGTCACTGTTTATTTTAATTTATTTTTTTACTTTTTTATTTGTTTTATCTGCACTGTTTCCAGCTGCAGCAATTTTCTCTGATTATTATTACAGATGTATTAATGTGAGTTCATTTTTAACTCTTTAAATTATTATTTACATAGTAATAAATTTTCCATTACAACTACCCAGAACCCAAAGCAACACCTTCAGTGATTTGTTAAATCACCAGTAAGATAATTAAGATAATTAAAAGTAAAGGCAGAAAATCCTCACATAATGCCATCTGGTAAATCTTGTGTGAATTAGCTAATCAGTGTAGCAACTCTATGGACATTTGGTGTTTGACAGTTTAATTTATAAACTGATGTATTTTGTATGTTGTGCCAGTGTAGTATTTCTTTCTGAAGTATGACACTAACGTATAAAATTGCACAAAGTAATCTACCTGATGTAAACTTACATATCAGTTTCCTTCCAGATTCTGTTCATAATTTTTATGGACAGAATTTCCCGGCACAGCCAAGTGGTGGAAGGTGTTTGGTTTGGTCTCTGCTTTTTGCAGATGATATGGTTCTATTGGATTCAGTGAGCAATGACTTCCAGCTTGCAGTGGGGCAGTTTGTAGCTAAGTGTTAAGCTGCTGAGATGGACATTAGCACTTCTAAGTCTGAGGCCATGGTTCTCAGCCAGAAAAGGGTAGAGTCCCCACTCCGGTTTGGGAATGAGTTGCTGCCCCAAGAGGAGGAGTTCAGATATCTTGGAGTCTTGTTCACGAGTGAGGGGAGAGGGGAGTGGGAGATTGACTGACAGACTGAAGCAGTGTTGTACATGTTCTACCGGTCTCAAGAGAGGGCTGAGCGAGACTTTTGATTTACTGATCGATCTACATTACCCTCGCATATGGCCACAAGCTGTGAGTAGTGACTGAAAGAATGAGGTTGCGGATACAAACAGCAGAAATGAGCATCCTCCAAAGGGTGTCTGGGCTCTCCCTTATAGATAGGATGAGGAGTTCAGTCATTCAGGAGGGACTCTGAGTAGAGCTGCTGCTCATCCAAATCAAAAAGGGCAGTTGACGTGGCTCAGGCATCTGACTAGGATTCCTCCTGGATGCCTCCTAGGTGAGGTGTTTTGGGCATGTCCAACTGGGAGGAGACCACAAACACACTGTAGATATTATGTCTCTTGAGTGGCTTAGGAATGCCTTGTTGTCTCCCAAGAAGAGCTGAGTAGGTGACTGGGGAGAGGGAGGTCTGGGGATCTGCTACCCCCTGAGACCCAGACCCAGATAAACAGTAGAAAATGGATGGATGGATGGTGTTGCCTTCCATCACTGCTGCACAACACCAAACTGCATATTGATACTGTTACAACTAGTTAGCTGGCAAATATTGTGGATCCTTTAGCAGCTAAATATCCGGATAACTACGAGACGTCTAGTTAGTGGGCTTAAATTAATCAGATAGATATTATTATGACTCTAAATAAATGCTAATGTTGTTCTCAAACAGCAGGATGTATACATGAGCAAATGCTTGCTTACTCTTTCACTATGTCAACTTTATATAATGGGACTGACATTTCAGCTCTTAAGTGGCCAAAAATAGCTATGAACATAGGTATAGACTAAACAAGATTTCTTAATGTGTGTATGTATACATACTGTATTTTTGTATTCCTTTTACAGATATCTGTCAGGAACAGGAACACTGTCATGTGCAAATAACAAAAAGAGATTATACATGCAGTCCTTTCCAGCAGGGTTCAAATCCCTTTATTTGTAGTTTCGTAAGACCAATTATCCTGTTTTCACATACAACAGAATACTGATGACATCAAGGCGTGTTTTATATGAATCTGAGAAAAATGTACAACAAACAAGTTAGATATTAAAGATGGCTGTAAAAGTGCGTTTTCATGTTATCTATTTGTCTATCCTGTTCTCTGTGCCTGGAGAGAAAAAATCTTCAAAGAATTTCTGGTACTGGATGGGCTTAACTGATTAGTGTTTGGTGGTCAAAGGTCAAGGTCACTGTGACATCACATTTCATAATTTCACAGTAAAGTTATGACATTTTGTATCACACAGGTCAGCTACTGAAAAAAGTTCTACCTACTAAACATAAGTTATATTCTTATTTCACATTTGCTATGTTGTGAAATGACAATCTAACTATGTGCATATGTGCTTTGATTGTAAATTCAGTTGTGCCTTTTTTTTTTTCTTCTTTTGCTTTATTATAGTCTCATTCGCTGCAGCTGCAAAAAAAATAAAAAATCTAGTTATCTAGTTTAAGCTTTATTACACTCACATTTCATCTTTAAACCAGTCATTGGTAACTGAGCTTAACTCCGGATATTAATCCAACCTTTTGTTTTTCTTCCTTTTCAAATAAAGTAATGTCTGCCTTTTGATGTGAGGTTAAAGAAAGCAGGTTGTTCTCCTTCGGATTTTAAGATCCTGTAATTTCACTCTCATTCACTGCTGGAAGGCTTTCAGGTCCACAGGTCACTAAAAGACTCTTTCTTCTTTATTTCCTTCCCTCCTTCCTGCGCTGGCATCCCCTCAAAGTCAAGAAGGATGTTGGTCAGTTTTTGTCTGACTGCTGACTGTTTTTTCTCAGTTTTTAACACATGAACGACAGTGTAGTACATTAACATCTGAGTTTGTGTTTTAAAGTGTTATAGATATTAAAACATGGCTGCCATCAAAATAACAGGCAGAGCTGTAGACATGTAGAAAATCATCTATTTTTAGGTGAGAACCAGCTGTTTTAATGTTTCTCCAGTTTGCTGTTTTCTCACCCGCCTCACAGGTCAGATCACTTTCATCTCCGGTTGGTCGATTATGGAAGCTGCACTAAACTCAGTTTGTATTTTAGAGCTACATTATATGGCCTGTGAATGAAGAATTAGTTTCAGCTATTTTACAAACACGTGCACAGTCTACTGAGAAATTACATTAATATTAAATAAATCTCCATTAAACACAATTTGTATCCCCTGCTAATACTCAGGAATATAAATTCAATTCAATTCAATTCAATTTTATTTATATAGCGCCAAATCACAACAACAGTCGCCTCAAGGCGCTTTATATTTTAGGTTAAAGACCCTACAATATTAGACAGAAAACCCCAACAATCAGACGACCCTCTACGAGCAAGCACTTGGCAACAGTGGGAAGGAAAAACTCCCTTTTAACAGGAAGAAACTTCCGGCAGAACCAGGCTCAGGGAGGGGCAGCCATCTGCCACGACTGGTTGGGGGTAAAATAAAATAATGTACTTTATGTTATGTGAAAGATGGCGCCTGTGACGGCTGCCTCAGTTTTTTTTTTTTTTTTTGTGCGCTCTGCTTTTTGTTTGTTTGTTTGTAAACACAGTGTTTTGCCATACAACCAGGAGCTTTTACACCAGAGATGTGCTCGTGAACATCAGGGCTACAACCCCTGAGGACTTATTGCCATCATTCATTGCTTCATCTGCCAATATCCTGGTAGCCTGGTGACCTGGTGCAGTGGGTGTGGGAGTGGGTGTAAAATTGATTTGGTCTCTGTTTTGAAACAAAGCTTAAGTGTGTTTTTCAGCCCTGAAAATTTCATGTTGATGTTTCCTGTACTTATGTAGTTATCAGGGCTCAAAAATGATAATAAAAATAATGCAAATTAAACAGTGCCAAATTTTGACCCACCTCTACATACTTCAAGGGCCTGTAACTAAAGATGCTAAAGTTACTGTACAAAAAATCTGCTGATTCTGCAGATCAGGTAGGAACTTTATTCAGATTTGGTAGATCCTGTGTGGAGTAATCCATTTATTCTGCACTATCATGATTAAAGGTCAGTCTCTTTGTAAAATAGTTCTCATCTCTAGTCTAAATCTGCAAGATCAAAAGATAAATTTCAGTGCTTAAAACATGATTAAATGGATAAGTCAGACAAAAAGTACTGTAATACAAATATCTAATTATTTGTTCATTTTTTTTAAAATTAAATTTTTTTCTTCTGATTTTACGTCTTCATTCCTGTAAAGATCTACAATATAAAAACATCTAAGAAGGAAAATCGCACGAGGGTCAAAACATGAAATGCATTAAAACTGTATACAGTCTATTTTCAAAAGAAAAAAAAAATGGCTTCCACTGTCTGAGTTTTGACGGCTGAATCCTGCTTTGTTCTTAGGGGTCATTTCAGGTACTCCACAGACCAGAATCACTCCACTGGAACTGCTTGTTCTGGCCTTTAAATGTTGCAGTGTTTGGGTTGGATAACTGGTGGGCCCTGACATGATTTCAACACAGTGTTCTGGTTCATGTCAAGACAACACCATCTCCATGTCAGTCACTGATCAGATTTCTTTCCTTAAAGATGAAAGTCTGTGCAGAGGTGGGAAGGTCAACATCACAGGAGGAGGAAGAAGCCATGTCTGACTCCTTCATGGAGGTCCTCTGATCAAAAACTTGTGAGCTTCTAACTTTTGTTTTGAGAGGTTATATCATGAATTGCAGTGTAGGGGTTTATTTATAGTGAAGCATAGGTCTGCATAATGAATAGGTGGACGGGTATCATCGTAGGGATGATATTTACATTCTTACTTTTATTTTGTGGGCAACAAAAATCACAGTTGTAATGAGAAGTTTGAACAGAAAATTCAAAAATACAAAACCTGTATATTCAGTGCCACACACAAAGCAGCCCAAACTGACCAATGTGGTGTATACAAAGACCACACTAACTCCGACCAATCAAAGTTTGTGTGGTCTTTGTATACATAGTTTCATATGCTCTGTAACCACAACTATGTTTGTGTATCAAACAGCGTGCAGAAAGCAGTTCAACATTATTAGAAAACTATAAAATAGTAGACATGATGTATCACACCTCAAGAGATATAAACTTTGTTGAAAGGACAATGAACTCTGTTATAAAGAAAAAAATATTTATATTGTTTGACAGATGACTTCTTTTGCATGTTTACCTCTGTGTGTGTGTGTGTGTGTGTGTGTGAAAGCATTAACAAACTGCAACCAAACATTTTAGTATAATTATGGAATTATGGAATCAGCCAATCACATGGCAGCCAGTCAATACATTTAGGAATGTAGACGTGGTCAAGACGACCTGCTGAAGTTCAAACAGAGCATCAGAATGGGGAAGAAAGGTGATATAAGTGACTTTCAACGTGGCATGGGTGTTGGTGCCAGATGGGCTGGTCTGAGTATTTTGGAAACTGCTGATCTGCTGGGATTTTCCCACACAACTAAACGAAACAGAGAAAATATCCAGTGAATGGTAGTTCTCTTGGCAGAAATGCCTTATTGATACCAGAGGTCAGAGGAGAATGGCCAGACTGCTTCAAGCTGATAGGAAGGTAAATAACCACTCATTACAACCAAGGTATGCAGAAGAGCATCTCTAAATGTACAGCACATCAAACCTTGATGTAGATGGGCTACAGCAGCCAAAGATCACACCGAGTGCCACTCCTGTCAGCTAAGAACAGGAAACTGAGGCTACAATTCACACTGGCTCATCAAAATTGGACAACAGAAGATTGGAAAAAAGTTGCCTGGTCTGATCAGATGGTACAGTCAGAATTCGGTGTTATGAAGTGAAAAGCTTTGAGCGAAAAGTTGTATTAATTTTAGGGTTGTATTTTTACATAAAAATGTCTTTAAAAGTTTTTAAGGCTAAAACTGTAATATTTTGAGTAAAACTATTATAATTATAATTTATTATATTTACAATGCAATTTCACAAGAAAATAGAACACATTTACCTCAAAAGGTTAAGAATAAATAATAAAGTTGTAATATTTAGAAACATTGTAATATTTTGAAATTTGAAAGAAAAAAATGTATATTTAGATTTAAAAGTTCAATTATTGTCATTTAGACAATAAAGATGTAGTATTTTGAGAATAGTGTATGCACTATATGCAGTTTAAAAGAAACAAAACAAAAAACATAATTTAAACTCTATTGTTTGATTGTTTGTAAATGGGAATCATCGCTAATATGGGTCTCCAAATCATCTTGAAATATTACACTATGTAATACAAGGTTGTACAAAAACTGGATCCTTTAATTCGTTCACTGAGTTTGTTTGTAATGGTTCTTTAAAGCTAAATGAAGCTCCTTTCCTTTCTTTGAAACACACACACACACTTCCTGTGTATTAAGCAACTTTATTAAAAAGCCAGTGAGAGAGCTAAACAGGAAGATTAGTAACCATGGGTGCAGGGCCAGAAGACAGAGCACTGCGGGACATTTGGCTTGTACAGAAAACAGGGACAGATGATGAAAGTCCTGCAGTTCAGAGGGGCTGTAAGTGAGAAACTGTTGGCTAAACATAACAATCTATATAATAATGAGGAACAAGCAGGAATGCATATAAAACGAAACATGCAGACCCCACAACACGTATAACACATACAAATGACGCACCAAACTAATTCAATTACACTGAATTAAATTAAGCTGTTTGGTCGTAACTGAAGAGAATAACAAGATGCATCAAAGTAACAAAGAAGCATTATGAAACATGTTGTAAACAAAATTATAACTTGAGAAAATATAAACATTAAATGTGGGACACGTGACAGATGTGCACAGTATTTGAAATTTTTCAATTATTAAAGCAGCCAACGTGTTTTGCATTTAGACTCTGAGCTCATCACTCCCCACAAATATGGCATGTATAAAAATGGTGGAGTGATAAGTAAATATCTCTCCAGGTGGATGCTGGAGAGATATTTATATATATATCTATATATATCTATATCTATCTATCTATCTATCTATCTATCTCTCTATCTATCTATATATATATATATATATATATTCCACTTCTGGATATATAACATTGTATTGCAATGGTTT
>VUQI01055862.1:30844-52070 GCA_015106735.1 Paratilapia polleni | reverse complement strand
TATTTGATTTTACTACAGTCAAATAAAAATGATGGCCGCGACCGGTTGGGGGTGAGGGGAAACAGAAGAGAGCAGAGGGAGACAGGAGAAAAGACACACTATGGGAGAGAGCCAGAGTTTAATAATAAATAATGATTAAATGCAAATGGTGTATAAACACATGGAGAGTGAAAAGAAGTGAAGAAGAGGAAGTGCTCAGTGCGTCATGGGAAGCCCCCAGCAGCCTAGGCTATTGCAGCTTAACTAAGGGATGGTTCAGGGTCATCTGATCCAGTCCTAACTATAAACTCTATCAAAAAGGAAAGTTTTAAGCCTAATCTTAACAGTAGAGAGGGTGTCTGTCTCCCAAATCCAGACTGGGAACTGGTTCCTCTCATTGCATGAATTGAGTGAAAGTACTAATAAAACATTGGTTAAATGGATTTTCAGTCTAGTCTGTCGTTACTAAGTAAAGAGACTCCTTTAGCAAAATAAGAATTTTTAGTAAGTTAAAAGATCCCAGTTACAAATTTCTTCACAAGTGTTGTCTGTCCATTTCCATAATGTCCTGTATGTACTGTACGAGGCTGGTCTGGGGGAAGTGTGTGCTTCTTTGTTTTTCACAGAGCGACAACCAAGAAGTCTAAAACAGCCTATGATGCAATATTCATGTCACGAATCTGGTATTTTGGATTTTCAGCAGCAGGCACCACACACCCCCCGCCCCCTCCCCAGGCAGGGAAGGTGGAGGCAGGGTGGGTGGAGGAGAGAAGAAGGGAAATGGAGAGTGTTCCTGTCCTGAAAAACACACTCTCAGCTCTGGCTGTTTACATCTCCTTGGCACGTCTGTGGCTGTTTCCATGGCGACTGGAGTAAAGATAGTTGGGATGTCTCAGAGATACGGTGTGCCGAGTGCCGTTGATTGCTGAACGTGAGTTGCAGAATGAACAGGGAACACAGGAAGTGGGAGAGGACGGTGCAGACTCACCATTATCTCAGCCTGAACCTGTGGGAGAAATCAGCGCTGGCCACCAGACAAAGACAGCACCAGCTGCTTTGTTTGTCTTTTCCTCTTGCTGGGAAATGACATTCACAGCTGCACCAGGCTTGGCTTAAAACACACCTGTGTTATAAGAGAAAGTGATAAAGTGCAGCTACAACAATCACCTCCCCACTAATTGAAATGCTGCACATTTTATCGAATGACAGTGTGGCCTGAGGCAGCATGTCTCACATATTACACGTGAACCATCAGTACTCAGTATTATCAGATTCATGATTTTTATTGACATATAGGTAAATTACTCCTTTCTAATCCAAAAATAAAGCTTTGCCCCAATAAACTTTGATATCTTCCAGCATCTGGTTGCATCTTTTATACATCATATCCTTGTGTAATAAATCCCATGCTTTATTTTGCACTTCTTTTTGCAGAATTAAAAATCCATTAAGGGCTCCATGTGTCTTCTTCTCTTTCAGCATAAAACAAGATTTTCAGTCAGAATCATAGCAGAAGCAGCCAGGAAACTGTTGCAAATCCTGCAGAAAGTTGGTGGGGACCCACAAGGTTGGATAAAGAGCCCTCCAGTGAGCTTTATTTGAATAAGAGAGGCTCATTTTGGAGGGATATAACTGAACATCTTCGTGTCTTATTACAGGAAGATGTCTTATCCAATTATTGTCTAGATAAAGATTTCTCCTTGATTATATGGCATGACAGTTATCTCTCTAATACATGAAGGATTCTCTGTTTGTGTGTGTATGTGTGTTCTTCACCAATCCAACGTATTTCAGACTTGGCGAGGGCATCTGTGGAAACCCAAATAAGTGCAGTGTTCGGTTCTAGTTCTAGCAGAGCTGCTGGCAGATGGAGTTACGCAGACGGAGCTCACACTCCCAAGTTGTTATTTATCAGCAAAGGATTACTGAGTGAAGGTGTGTATTATAGCCCAAACCACAATCTTTTCCCAACCCTAGCAAGTAGGTATACAGTAAGTGCCTGAACCTAAACAAGTGCTTTTAAGTGCTAACTAAGTAGTGACTAAACCTAACAAGTGAAAGTAAAAATCGACTGAAATAAAAACTTAATGAAGATGGTAAAAGACAGAAAAGGCTCAAACAGGACACAAATGGCTATCTCCGGCTGCAAGTTATGCTACCACCACCCCTCGTTTTCCTCATAAGGTCCAGTTGGTCATGAGTCAAACATGGACTTAGCTGAAGTTTGTAGGTCAGTAAAATGGGGCCGTCATCTCTTATCAGCCAATACTGTGACAGCCCGGTGCATCAAGGCAACAATGGCAAAAGACACCTTGTGTGTAACAGAGAGGTGCATACAACATCTGAACTGTCTTTATATGCCACAGGATTAGAATGCAGTTACACCCCCTTGTTAGCTGTGAATTCTCTGGACAATAACTTGACTATTGGAATTTACCAGGCTTTGTAAGAGCTGGCAAGTTAAAGATGCCAATCTGTCACAGTGGGCCATATACATTCTCACATACAGCTCTACTCACATACAGCAGTGGCATTCTGTCAGGGCAAGCAAGGCAGGCACTGCTTGTCTAGTGAAATCTAAAAATGGACATCAATTAAAGCGTACCAAAGTGAAAGTGATCTTTGCCTTTCATGTCAAACAGCGTTCTGTCATAAACCTTCTCTCATGCCTGTTTGCATCCATCCTTTACATTACGGCCATCTTGTGGCCGCAGATGGCAATTGTCTGTGGAAGCAGGATTAAACCTGCTTCACTATGACCCCTTTGAAATCTGTAAGAGGCCAGTGTTTTGAAGGCATGTCCGTGTCTTGTTAGCAATGGCTTGAGCGTGTCAAGCTGAGAACCAAGCACCTTTTTCTGGTTGTTTGCGCTTGCGCAATGTGGATAAACCTAAGACTTGTGTGCTAGGCAAGCTGCCACTGGCCCTGCTTTCACTGCTCTGAGATCAGTTACCATAGGCACTTTGTGTGGAAACAGACCTAGCTTTAGCAAGTAAACAAGCTTCTGTGATTTATCATTGAAACAGATAAGTTTGCTCTTACTAACCACTTTGGTCAACCTGTGTAATCTAGAGGAGTTAAAATGTAGTGTGAAAAAGTTTTTAATAAATCCTTTAGCACATTAGCAAAGAAAGCCCTGATGATGGAGAACGGAGATCCTGTCATGTTCTGTTTAATTAAACAGGCAAGCTGAACAGATGCAGGCTCCATCAGCACTTTCAGAATAACATCTCTGAGAAATCACTTAGTTGACCAAACTTAGTTAACTTAGTTAACCAGCTTTTTTGCTAAGACACCACCTTAATTTCATTGATATTTTTAATTCCCCTGTAGATATTGACAGTTAACCATGTCACACAGTGCTTAAGCCTTTTAAACTTTTGAACTTGCAATTTCGTTGCCTATCAAATGGTTGCTTCGAACCAGGTCCGCGACCACTTGCAGTCAGTTGCTGGCTTCAAAGCAACTTTGGTGCATCAATACAGAGACAATCTGCTATCAGTCTGCTTGTGATAATACAGCAATTAACTGTGATAAATTGGCGGAACTTGTAAATCAGTTGCAAATCTGTTGCTGGCTACATGCACAGAAATTCACATTAAACAGAAATTCAGATTAGCTACTTACATTCAGAGTCCAGCCAGAACCTCATAGATTTGAAACAGAAAGTCAGAAATTCCTCCACAAATAGGCACTCAGCAACCTTGCTTTTAGATAGGAATATAACCAGAATGCAACCAGTTGGCAACCAGATACAGATGCATCACAGATAAGATATGCTCATTGGCACAGACTGCAACATGTTGGCGCTTGTCAGTTGTCGGAGACGACAGCGAAACCATTCAGTGCAATCACTGGGCAACCACCAATTTTTCCTAGTGGCAAGGAGGTTGCCGTCCTACTTTTACTTTAGTGTGACTGAGCCATTATTATAGAGGGGAAGTTTAGGGATTCATGCTTGAAGGTGGCTCAGTAGGTGAAGTTATGCATTAACTAAGGAAATAAGTAAACTTTTTATCTAGACTTTTTTTTAAGCTGGAGACAATTGACTCTATGGTTTTATATGAAAAATAAAAGTGCTAGTTTGTCAGTTGTGTGTGAAATGTCGAGATAGTGAAGTTTTCCTTCACTATCAAATATACCCATATTTGTGTTTTGTATTAGTATTTTTCTGTGAACCTAAAATCATTGCGGAAGAAAACAGGTCAAATAAAGCAAAAACGGAGACCATCAGTTAAAAGATAAATAGTTTATGTGAATCTCTCACATAGCATTTACCTTTACTCTATACACATTGTTTTGAACGTGATATACAGTATGTTGTTTTATTTTATTTTATTTTATTTTTTTACAATTTGACATGTTTTTTTTCAGCATGCACTTTTAGAATGCCAACAAAAGGCTCCACAAATACAGACTTCAAACTAGAATTATGCTCACAGTAAAACATACAAAACATGAACTCGGATCAAAAGCCTGACAGTTTGAGGACACGATGTAGAAGCACAGCATCAGACTACCATGACTTTTACAGGAAAGAGCAATGTACCCAACAGTAAGACACAAAAATACATGTTCTGGATTCAAAAAAATAAACACCTTTTTTTTTTTTTCAAGTTACAACGTCATCCTAGAAATACACAAAGAACGGTACCCCTTTGTCAATTCAAAGAGTAAAGCAGCGTGTGTACTACACAAGGAGGATTGTGGGTTCAGGGTGACACTTGAACAGCTAGCCTACAACTGTGCAGGTCTCAACCAAAGTGACACACAAGTTGTGCCACTTTCAGGTCTTGCCTGGCAGCATTTAGAGCTGCTATTTTTCACTCATTTTCCTTCTGCCTTCCTGTTTTAACGGGCTGCTGAAATCACAGTGTGGATCGGCGCTTTTTGTTTTTCGGGTGCTTATTGCAAATCCGATCTGATTGATTGGGTACACGGGATTGCTACTGTGCAGATGTAGCCATTCTAGAAGTCCCACTTTATAACTTGGTAAACTTCTGCTACACTTTTGCTCCACCCCCACAAGGGGAAAGATCTGGAAGAATCAAGTTATTTTTGTTAGCCACCAGGAGTCATGAGGAATAGTCTGGTAAGAATAATTTGGTTTGTATAGAGACGAACATCTGCAGCACTAACGCAGGGTAGAGAGGGGACTTCTACAACGGCAGCTGCATTACAGGGAAACTCTGTCTCATTCATGTTTGTGCTAAATGCGGAAGAGTGACAGCATCAAGTCCACTCACTGGTCTTCTCTGACCTGGCCTTTCAATCTGTAGATCTTACCCTGGATTTTTAGGATACACACACACACACACACACACACATTTACACACAGCAGAGCAATTAACCTACTGAAATTACAGAGAGAAACAAAAGCAGAGATGACCGTAATGTCACATTTATTCAACTTAGCACATTTGTCTCTCTATACTGTATATACTTTATGTAGAATTTCATATATGAATACACTCCTTTTTTAGAACACAAAGTGCCTCAACTGATACATCTTAATACACTTATTGCGAGGAGGGATACCACAGCAAGAAATACGATTGAGTGTACTTTGAGTGTTACGGCGCAACTAAGCAACCAACCACCTTGTTACCCGACTCTCCATCAAAAGACAGATGTGTGTGGACGGAGCCACTTGGCCCAGATGTGCTGTGTTGTCGTATTTACAGGAGCAATATCTATGCAGTAGATAGTCTCTTTTAAGGACGTGTCCAGTTTGCTTCGCTCTCCTTTTTTCCCCCCCTCAAGAGTTCAAAAAAAGCAAAACAAAAAAGAAAAAAAAAACAAATGTGTCCTCCCAGAATTCTTTGTCATTATTAGGTTCCTTTCCTGCTCACTGAGCCGTGAGCTGAGTGGCTGTCAGTCAGTGGCTCTTGCGTGCGTCCTCATCCTTACTGTCCTGTAGGAGTGGCCTTATGGCTCCAAGTGAGGTCTTCCCACTGCAATAGGTCCTCATACTGATGACAATCTTATCCCACTGTCATTCAAATAGGAAATGAATTGTCTAAATAAAATATAAACACATCTCTGAATGAAAGAAATGCATCATCTCTCTGCATCATTTCAGAAGACCTTGCTCACTCTGGCTGTTTTAAATATATGCACAAAACTGAAAACAGTACAAATTTATGATGCCCTATAAGCATATATCCAGATTTATAAAAGCTCTGTTGTATACTGTGGTAGTTCAAGTGAGGGGTGATTCAATAATTTGGTGCACAGACAAAGAGAAATGTTCTTTTTAATAGTTTGACTTTTTGCTGAGCTACATGTAAGATGCATCTAGCCGTGAGCCAGTTGCTAAGCAACCTTCTGCTACTTGTATAGACATACTGACATACTGTAATGATGGGTGAGGCACATTGCTGCATGGTTATGTCTGCTTTCCCACACCTGTTGATATGTAAAGGCAATTTATGCCTGTCGTTGTTTAAAAAAAAAAAAAAAAATCATACAGCCAAATAAAATGGTTTCTTCATTTTCATATGAGACCTGATGAGAGAAAACTGTTTTAATCGAATTAAGGTCCAGTCTGTCTAGTCTGGGGATTAAAGATCAGTTAATAGGTGTGGGTTGTGGCTGATTTGAAGCTGAAAAAAGTTTATTTTTTTTTTTTTGTTGTTCTGTTGTCTGTCATGCAAATTTCCAACCAAACCTTGTGGAATGCATACACGTTTTATCCAGATTTTTGATCTCAGTTGTTATATATACTTTATATTAATAAATAATCCACTGAATAAAATGCTACAAGCAGCACCTATATTAGTGCCTTCGAAAATGCATGTTTGTCAGAGACTATGCTTGTCTCCTTATGGATTATTGAATAACCCCAGTTTTAGTACAAAGACACATACACAAAAATGCAAATCATAATTCATGACCAAGAATAGGGTGAGAGGGCTCCGCACTGCGAGCTGACCCTCAGATTCCTTTACCTTTCCGCTACGGCGGTGCCTTCCCTCAAGCCATTAAGATAGAACGCTGCTCTCTGCTTGTGTAAAACCAGTAAAGACAACCTCTTTGCAGTTATCTGTGAGTAAACAACCAGAAACACAACAGATTTTGGTGGCACTCCGTCAGAGGAAAAAAAAAATTAGACACAAAGGAGGAGGGAGAGGGGGAGAAAGTTATTCAGAAATAGCAGCAGATGAGCAGAAACCCACATGCAGAGAGAAACCGACACCCGGCTGGGCTTCTGTGTTTTTAGTCTCCTTGGTGGATTGTTGGTGAAGCCAATGGCAAAATGAGACATGATACAAGTTGGGTGTACCCTCCCTCACCTAAACCCCAACATAACAACATTTAATTAAAAAAAACAAAAAACAAAACTCCTTCTTATCTCTCTCTCTCTCTCTCTCTGTATATATATATATATATATATATATATAAATTCTCTTCTCACTGTCTGCCCTCCTCCCCTCCTCTCAGCACACTGCTTGCAGACAATGGTTACAGGATGATCCATGCAAAAACATGAGCAGGCCCAACAGCAGGTGAAAAGTGGCAGATCTGAAAGACAAATTCTCCATTCCTAAACTTACCCCCCCCCCAATGTCCAAGCCAAAAATAACACAGCAAACCAATAACAAAGTCACAGTTGTGTGAGGTTAAAATGAAGTGACATCTCTCTTTTTTTGGAAGCACGTCTACTTTAAGGTATCTAATTATAGCAACATCTAATATCCCTGATTATTAAATGTCCTTTATTAAATGTTATGGCTGCTACTTCTGAAGCCACCAGTCAGAGTTCATTTATTGCAAGTCTCAAAGTACGACAATATTGAACTAAAAGGTACTCCAGGTGACGCAGGAGAACTGACTAGTTGGTTAAGAATGTGAGCTAAGCACATGTACCTTCAAGGAAAAGGGGAAAGTGAGAACTTGCTCAGGTTACCCAAGATATTAACATTAGTCTTGGCTACAGTGGTAAAGTACTTATCCACTAGTCACAATATCTAGAACAGAGTTCAGATTTGATGCCAAAGGGAAGTGGTTTGTTAGTGGGAAAGATGTGGGGTTGGTTTGGGCCAAAGCGGCCCAGAGCTGGACGTCTCACAGGATGGAAGGGATAGGGGAGCGAGAGCGGCGTAGTGGGCAGGGTGATCCATAGGGCGAGGTCACAGGAGACAACCTCAGAGTGTTACCAGTCACGCCCGCTATGTTGTTTAAGCTCCGGGATTTCTCATAGCCTTCAGATGAGGGGGGCGACAAAGGTGGTGGTGGAGGTGGTGGTTGTGGTTGTGCAGGAACAGGACATGAACACACACAGGCAGGCAGGCACGCAGGCAGGCAGGCAACGATCCGAATCCGAGCCAGCCGGGTGAACCGAGACAAGACAGGAGACAGGAGTGAGACATAGCAACAGTAACATACTGTATGGTGAGTGCATGCACAGCACATTTTATGACAGTGGCAATAAGGCAGATTGACCTCAGACAAATTCTTAGAAATGGAGCTGCTTCCGAGGGAGAAAAACTGGCTGAGAAAACAGAGCTAAAGGTTTCCATAATTCAGGAGCAAGCAGTCTACACTGCTGCTGAAATAACCCAAATGCCAAATACATTAAAATAGTTAGTGTAGGCAGCTTAATTTGATGATGTTAAAAAAAGAAAAGTAACCCAATACAAGCAGTTAGTTTAGGAAATGTATTTGGTGTGAAAACAATGCTAGCAAAAAAAAATACAACCATCTTCTTTCTGCTTTATTCCAAAATTCCATGCATAGATTTCACAGATGAAAACAGTACCATAGCTCCGTAGTTCCAGGTACACCCGGAACGAATGGAAATATAGTTTATTATACACAATTGCATTAAATAAAATAATTGCCTACTCTGAGATATTATTTAGCCTGACTTACAAAATATGTGTAGAAAGATTACTTTTGTACCTGCTAATTTAGGTATTATGGCCATTGCTGTGCAGTGACATTTCCCAGTATGTTATTATTTATAAGAAGGACACTGGACTGAAAATCTATAAAAACAAACTTTGTCTTTTCTTTATCCTGCATTAATGCTATGCTAGCAGGACAAGTTGGAAAAACCTCCTATTATACTGGGAGCATTTATTATTTAAAGATACCCGTATTGATAACCTTGTAGTCACACCAGATATTGGGAAATTAACATAGTTGGCTATTTTTATTGTTGAGGGATCCACTGATCTATCAGTATAGGACAATATCAGCCTTTCTAACTGCCACTGGTCTTTAGGCAAACAAGATTTCATTTACCGGTGGCAGTGTCACATCAATTTTATGTTGACTAACTGTTTAAACATTGACTGATGAAGAAGTGGAAGACTCCAAAACATTTCAGTTCAGTGGCGTTCTGCCAGGGCAAGCAAGGCAGGCACTGCTTGCCCAGTGAAATCTAAAAATAAACATCAATTAAAACCAAAGTGAAAACAATCTCTACCCTTGCATCTCAAACAGTGCTCTGTCCCATAAGCTTCTATTGTTCCCTGTATGCATCATCCTTTAAATTACTGCCATATTGTGGCTTCAGTTGGCTATTGGAAGCGGGCTTAACTCTGCATGCCTCCAATTCCACAGTGCCACCAATTTCTTCCAGCATTCGTCATTGTAAATGGTAAATATTTTGATGATAATTACAGAAGTAATCATTTTTACAACTCTTGGGCCAGGAAGGAGTGCAGAAAGGTGAAGCTGTCCATGTAGAGTGCAGCATATATAAAAGAATAAAAGACAGGCAGCACAAAATCATGTGATGCCTACCTGCCTCTGCTTACCTGTAAAAGTCACTGCAAGCCACTGGTTCAGGTATTTCTTGATGATAATTTCTTACCAATACCAATATATTGATATTAACCAAATTGTTATTTTTTTATGGGCCCAGAATTTCAATGCATCACTCCTATTGGGTTACATATAACTTAGAAATGAAATTATGATATATATATTTGATTCTAGTTGCATTAACATTGGATTTTACTTAGCAGAAGCTAAAGCAGCCATTTTCCCACCAGCTTTTTGACAGATCAGTGGGTCTTATTTCCAAATGGGTGATGTGGAGGCTGTCAGAAATTTCCAACATTACAACTATGAGATTGTTCCTATTTTTTATAATTAAAAGTTAAAGTGATAATGCAGTCATGCTAGCCTGTAGCTAGCTAGGTAAGTCAAATTTATTTGGCAAATCAGTTAGCTAATGTAATGAGATCCCAGAAAAATTTGCATGTCGAAGATGTGAATGAATGAATACAATTAAATAATTTCTATTTCTATTTTGTTCTATTTCTATTTTTCTGTGTTGCCATTTGAAATGCTCCACTGACTTATTCAAGTTATTATATTTCTGTAACCTCCACAGCAAGCTCCGCCTCTAAGAAATGCCTGTGTGAATAAAATTCCAGTCTACCAGAGTAAATTAGAAATCCTTTTAGTTAATAACAGACATTACCATTCCTTAACTGCAGGGTTGAAAAGCAATACATTGGCAGTCATTCATATTATGGCATCAGTGACATCATCATTAGTATTTCTCCCATAAGAAATTGTTTACATCTTACTAATGTCTAACACTGAGGCACACAGTTAATGTATGTAATAGTTACACAGCTTAAAACTACCAACATACATATTATGTATCAAATATTACAGATTCTCTTTGTGTGTATGAATCCAGACACATACTGATGATGATGATGATAATTAAAAACACCTTAATCCAATCATCTTACCAACAACAGCTCAAACTTCTAAAAACACTGCATGTAATGCAAAATTGCATTAGGTGCAAAATAAACAAGCAAGCCAAAGCAGCCAGAGCATTAATGGAACATCCCAATCGGCTGATGAGGAACAGCGAATGGAAATGTTGCCTCATTACCGTCCTCCATAAACCACCATTTGATTTACTGAGAGTATGGGTGCAAATTAAACTGGAGCTCTTTCAGAACCAGCCAAGCAGGCAGAACAAAAGACAACCTGGGTCTGAGCCAACAGGTAGTGGGGACAAGAAAGGAACCTATGTTTTATGCATTAGCGTGAGTGTGGTGCCAACTGCAACCACGATGAATAAAAGAGTAAGGGACAGCTGCTCACCTGCATTCACTGAAAAAACCCCAAAACAACCCCCCCCAAGAAAACAATATTTTTGAACTTTTGAGGTGCCACCATGATGCTCCGCTGTAGAAGATCTGGACAGGTTAACCTGCTAGACTATTTCAGTAACCAGCTTTAGAGCCATCAACAGATTTTTACTTTTTTGTTCCTTAAAATAATTAGTAAGTCTAAGTAAAGATTTGCATCCATTAGAATTCTTGTACAATGGTTGCTGAAATTAATTTTAACAAAATTATCAGTTGAACAGAAGCACTGATTTCCCTGCTATAGAATGCGTACAGTAGCACTAGGAGGCTTTAGAGCAATAATGTTCAGAGAAAGAGATCTAGATAAGATCCCGGAGAGGCAGTTAACTTCTCATAAAAGGCAATTAACCAAGCCTCAACATTTCCACTTTACAGTGCAGATTAATATAACATTAATGTCTCAAGATGATGGAGATAAAATAGAGGAAGTAATCTAACAAATATGCTTTATACCATACATGGCATCCAAATTCTGTGATCAGAAAATATCTGTAAAGTATTTTACAAGATAGATAATGTACATCTATCAAATTAGCTGCACTATGTACTCATTTCTACTATGTGAGCGGCTCCATTTCTACATTATAGTTCCTGACCTTTTCTGCATTTGAAAACACATGCAGCAGGTGCGAACTTCACAATGACCTTTAGGTTGGGTCAAAGTGTTAGGAAGACCTTTCTGAGTCTGACCTTTCCACTAATGCATTGACACAAGACCGAAGGTGAGGAGTAGGCAATTCAGGAGGACAAATAAATCTGACAGCAAATAAAGGCAAATTTTTTTCCCTGAAATTTCACATGGTAAACAACCATGTACCGATTCAATATAGTGAAGTTGTATGGTTAGAAATCTTTACCCGCAAAATTTCAACATTGTTTCAGTCATGCAATCAGAGCCATTGTCAAGGCATAACATTTGGGAAAGTGACTTCTCCATTATTCAATAAACTGAAATTCACAGAACCACGTCATGGAATTGACTGTTTGCTAAATCCTTTATGAACCAAAAATACAAAAGAAAAAGTTTAAGAATTGATAAAAGTGTGGATTTACAGTGCTTAACAAATTTATTAGACCACCACCCAAATAAGGTTTATGCCACAGCTGCTCTAAATTAACAGTATTGGTAATTACCAAAATCATTTTTTATGTTTCTGTAATGGTTAATCTACCAGTATGCGCAAGCTCTTTAATCAAAATGATACTTTTAATGCTAAAATACAATTATTGTTGTTATCCGTGAATTTTCAAATTTACTGTTTTACCAAAAAAAGCTGAAAAAAATAATAAAGCACATTATTATTAAATAAAGCACACAAATTACAGTTATTTAGTTGCATTCCTGAACAGAAAAATTCGTTTTAGTGGTTGAATGTTATGCTTGATTAATTTCTGACTTCTCAGAGAAGTCCAGTGTGCCGGCTCAAATTTGGGTATAAAAAGGTGAATTTAGTTTGAAATTCCTCACTCCTGTTCAAAATGGTAAAATGTTGAGAACTCACTGAAAAGGAAAGAGTCCACAATCAAGCACTTTGTGATGTTGGATGGTCTTTCTTGTTTTTATAACAGGTGGTCTAATAAATTTGTTAAGCACTGTATCTGTTCTAACATGATCTTCTAATGTGAGCATGCCTAACTAGCTAGCTTCAACCTTTAGAAATAACTTTAACCAGTGTTACTTCCATGGCCAAGCATTAGCAAATCACCAACTAACAAAATTATGTAATGTTAGTCTGCATTCAGCTCATATTGGCGGTATCATATTATTGGCCAAAATTTAATAGATATAGTGCTATGTTGAATGAGTATGTTTATTTTAACTTCCCGGAGGGAAGGCGTTTTTTGTAGGCCAACCTGGAAGTTTAGCATCACCCTGGTTCCCTCATAAGATTTTGGATTATCGTGGAAAATAAACTGTCTGAGAAAGTTTAGGATACTTAGACTTTGTGCTCTGCAAGACAATCACCAGAAATTGACACTGCTTTTATGAATTTCTAGCTGTAAATGAATTGAATCAATTGAAAGAAGTATAATGTTAAGAATAGGCTATAAAAGAACTACACCCCATGTACTCATGTTAATGAGGAATGTTCCTGACAACTTCTATGGTCTCATTTAGTTACTCACTTGGATTCTCTTGGACACATTATAGCTTCAAAAACTGATGAGTGGGATATTTACTTGCTGAACAAAACATAAATAATATATAAAGCTTAAAGGACTAACACTAGTTCCACATGCTACTGTATCAGTGTTTAAGTTGATGTTAGCAGTTGTGGTTTGTACTGAATTAGAAGAAAGCTGGAACTGGAATTTTTCAAACAAATCTTTCAAATGTTTCATTTTCTCCGTATAAACCTTTTTTCATGTAAAAGTACAATGCAAAGTTAAAAATTCTAAATCTATATACAAATCTAACATTTAAATTTAACCAAACTTGTTGTGTATTTCTCTCTATCCTGCAAAATAAGGACAATGCTACCCATTCATATATATATCTGTGTATGTATAAATTTTTTTTGTTTTACAGTTTGCAAGAAGTCATGCTACTTGCATTTAAAAAGCTTCATTAGCATTGCAGCAGTAACAAGCAGGGTATGACTTAGCAAAAGACAATTTTTAGAAGAAAACCAAGCTTCTGACATATGCATGATAGAGCCCAACTGATGTAGGATTTTTAAGACCGATACCAGTATTTGGTGATTTAAAAATCCAATATTCCGATATATCGGCTGATATTTTTTCCTTTCAGACAGACGAAACCTAAAGAGATTTCCCTAGCATTTGCTTTATGTAGTTATTTATTCACTGATTTGCGCTCTGCTCAACTTTGCTCAGATCAACTGGCTGCTGTATTCCAAACACGGGTGTTGCTAACAGGAAAGTTGCAGAGTGACCTTGGGTGGACAAACTATACAACACTCATAACATGGTAAAAGGGCATTTTTCCATATCTTCTGTACTTTTTAAATTTTCATTTATCGGCTTTTATAAATGCTGATACCAATAGACCGGCAAATAGCTAATATTGGCCGATAAATCGGTCAGACTCTAATGCTTGACATCTATCTTCTTTGTTCTATAAACTATTAGATGTGAAATGCCAGATAAAAAGGTCAGTAGAATTATTGTTTGATCTGAATGCAATCCAAACTGGCCATTCATTTATTTAAATAGCATTATTTGTTAAAATTATACAAATGAAGAAGTCAAATTTGTTTATGAGTTGAGTGGATTAAAATCTGTTACCTTAACCTTTCTGTTTTCTCTGATAGTGAAAAATATCTGCTGGTGTATCATCACCATACAGGCAGATGATGCACTTGGCAATTTATCTGGGTGCTGTAGATGGGCAATGGACCAGGCAACAGCCAAAAAAGTAAGACACTGGGTCAGAAATTTATTCAAGTGTTTCCAAGCAACAAGAAAACATGAATAAATTGTGAAGAAAGCAACAGTTCTGAGTCAGCTGCAAGGACGTGTTTGCCCCTCAGAAATGCCAAAAATATTGTGCAGTTTGTCACTGCTGAGAGCCACAACAGCAGATTCACAGGTTACATTACCTGAGCTGACTAGGGCTGAACATAAAGCCTCCCCCCTTCCAGGGATGTTGGTGTCCCAGTCACTAAGGACACGGATCAGTTGATGAGCATTTTGACTGGTATCTTTTTTTTAAGGGTTTATCTACCTTCTAAAATGAGAGCTGCTCTGACTGTTTTATTCAGTTTAACTTAAAATTTACTAATGGTCACATGAAAAATGAGAAACCTAACCTAAACTTCATTAATGATGACTAATGAATCAGACAGTCACTATTAATGCACAATAGCAAGCATGGATTTCACAATGATTCCCTAAAACAACATTGCATGCTTTTTAAATTAATTTACTTTGATGAAATGACATAATATTCTACATTTAAAAAAATATTCTAGGTTGAATTAAAATGATACTGAAAAGGAGTTGAAATTTCCACTTTAAGTTACCTGTTTTTCGTATACCTCCATCTGCAGGGCATGTGTAGTCACTTGCAGCAAGCAGGAAACATGTCCCTCCACTCCGACGGTCCTGTTCCCGGGTGCTGGACCTACGCATGGGGACCCTCTCCTCTGGAGACATGGTGAGGTCACTGCCCCCACTGCAGTCTGCAGACAGAACTATGAGAAAAAATGAAATGTGTACATTTCATATTCAATGTTCTTTGATTTATGCAATTTATAATATACTGACATTGAACATGTAGCATCGCAGTAAAATTACAGTTTCATACCATCACAGCTTCAGTAGTGGCACTATTAATTTCCAATTCCAACAGAGATAATGGAATACTTATTGGTTCTTTTCAATGACGTCTTTCCCTTCATAGACACAACAACAGAACAAATTACCAACCAACTGAAGCTACACTCCTCAAGTGTGCTTTTAATGGAATGAAAATGGAGTCTGAATATATGGAATGAAAGTTGAATGTGAAAATAAAGTTAGAAAATACTGATTGACCTCTGCCTTTCTCTGTGAGATAAAATGCCCATAGCATATGCTTCAGATTGTACCTGAATGCTATATCAGCCAATATGTCTTGTAAACTTTTTTCCAAGAATGATGCATAATGTGTTTTCAGCAAGGTTTTGTTCTTACATGATTACTAATAACCACTAAGAATACTGCAGTAGTGGAAATGTGGAAATGGAGTCCTCAAGGTGATGTGATATAGTCTCCAAAGTGTTTTTTGTGGCATATCACCTGGTTTTCATTCCATATATATCCATGTTTAAATAATGTTACAGTATACTACTAAAGCCAAGAAGGAATGTTAAACTTGTGTGATTTAAATGCACACTAAATCATTTTTCTTTAAATATTTCTAGTCTCATGCACCTGAGACACTGGCCATCTACCAATAACATGTTATGTTTCTCTTTGGGAACAATAAATAGAAATGTACTTCCCAGCGGTATATTGTATTTATAGTGGTACATGAGCTTAGAAAAGTGGATTGTGAGGGAACAGAAGAGCTTTGGAGGAATGGCAGTCACGACAAAGATCAAACAGCCTCCTAAATAAAAAGCCTGCGCCAAATGTCACAAGCACCTCTGTGCAGCACAGCAGAGGTCAAAAGTCAGATGACACTCCAGTGGCTTTCAAACACTCATTGTTTTCTTGAGAGCTAATAGAATAATAAAAGTCTGTCTTTACTTTAGCCATTTGAAAATATAAGGATTAGACTATTGTTTCCATTATTCTCAACAAATATGAAAAATGATAATGGTTTAAACCCACTATCCAATATTGTTCACAAAGCCACGGCCTGATGTAGTGTTTGCCTCTGTCTGTTCTACTACATAAAAGAGCCATAATTGTGCATTTGAGTAAGAACAAAGGAGGTCAGGGTAATACATTCATCTTAACATGTAAATGAAATGAATCCGCAAGAAATGTTGTCACAGACATGGAGCTCCTCTTCACTGAGTGAAAACGCAGCTGCAGTTTCACAACTGGCCATGTCCACTGTAATGATGGAAATGTCATAAATTTAAAGGTGTAGTACATTTATGTAGTTTTAATAGTTTGTGAATGACAGTAGAGGTCTTTGGCACAGTGAAATAGTATACCAACCTTTAACTACACAGGATAGTAGAATTAATTTTTTTTGGTGGAAATGGTTGATAAAAAGGACAAAGATTAACTAACACCAGTGTGTAGTGTTAGTTATTTTCATGGCTACATATTTGATGAAGCTTGTGCATTTCAGTGCGGCAAATTTACATTCAAAATGATTATTTTCTAAAGAATAAGCTCTTTATACGACGAAGGTTGAAAAAAATAGGCTTTTCATTCTAGTCACCAACTATGAATATTTCTTGAATAGCCAACCTGTTCTCACACAAACACATGAATTGACTAGGACCTCTCAACACCACAATATGCGGTGGTGGCATCTATGAGGTTCATGTTACGTAATGTGCTGGCATCATGGAAACAATGCTAATGGAAGTCAAGTAAGAACTTTGTCATGCTGTACACGCAAGTTCTCTTGTTCATGAGAGGCAGCGGCATAACAAACTGAAAAAGTCCACTTTAGCAGGAGGGGGAGGAGCTCAAACCCAAGACCTTCACCTAGACATCGTATGTCATGCCATTATTATTTTCAGACTTTCAAAAATTACATAAGAGGTTGAGGCCTGCTCCCTCGTTATTCCATGAAAAATTAAGCAGATAAACTATGTCCAGTTGATTCCAAGTGCTGATGGCTAAGGAGGCCATCATTAGGCTGAAAAAACAAAACAAACCTATCAGAGAGACAATACAAACTTTACAAGTGGCTAAATCAACAATGTGGTTCATTCTTAAAAAGAAGCAATGCACTGGCCAGCTAAGCAACACCAAAAGGCCTGGAAGATCACAGAAGACAACTAAAATAGATGATTGCACTATTCTTTCCATGGTTAACAAAACACCCATCACAGCATCTAGCTAAGTCAAGAACTCTCTCGAAGAGGCAGACATCAGTGTCAAAGTCTACAATCAAGAGACACCTTCATGAATGGAAATACAGAGGGTTTACAACAAGGTGCCAACCACTGGTTATACTCAAGAGCTATCAAACATCTGTTAAACATGGTGACGGGAGTGTTATGGCATGTGCATGTATGGCTGCCAGTGGAACCAGGTCAGTAGTGTTTATTGATGATGTGACTGCTGATAGAAGTAGCAAGATGAATTCTGAAGTGTACAGGGCTATACTCTCTGTTCAGATTCAGCCAAATGGTTCAAAAATGATTTTGCTTCATAGTATGCAGACCCAAAGCATACTGCAAAAGCAACCCAAGAGTTTCTCAAAGCAAAAAAAAATGGGATATTTGTCAGTCACCTAATCTCAACTCAAAAGAGCATACATTTCAGTTATTAAATACAAAACTGAAGGCAGAGAGACCCACAAAGAACAGCAACTAAAGGTGGTTGCAGTAAAGGGCTAGCAGAGTGTCTCAAGGGAGGAAACACAGCATTTGATGATGTCCATAGGTTTTAGACTTTAGGCAGTCATTGACTGCAGATGATTTTCATCCAAGTATTAAAAACATTCCTTATATTTAAAACTATGTTAGTTCTTCCAATTTAATTTTCAGCTATATATAAAGATGGCTGTAATTCCTTAACAGTTAATGTAATGCTTTTGTTAAACCTCACAAATTAAAGCTGAAAGTCTGCAATTCAATCACCTCCTGGTTGTTTGATTTCTAATCCACTGTGGTAGTGTACAGAGGCAAAACTACAAAGTAAAAAGTTCTAGTATTATATGTGAAAGTATGATGAAAAGTGTAAGGTCAGACTTAAAAATGCAGGGTACTGCCCTTACTACAATATCATGCACAAAGGCCTATTGTGCTGATTTGTGGTTGCTGAGTTGCAGTATAAAGATGCTGTTTGGAGAGTGGACAAGGAAGCAGTAAACTAGATAAAGATGTAACATAATACTACTATTACATGCATTTATACTAAACACTAACAAAAATCTTAATATCAGACTCAATAAAAACATATGTGCTCCAAGCTGGTATATGCTTTCACATGTTACCAAAGAGAGTACGTAGCATGTGCTAAATTAAACCTTTCACAGTGAAACATAAAGATGCAGCATCTAAAGGACACAGGAGAGGAAAGTATCTTTACAGACTGTATATTTTAAATGACCTCTGAGGAAATCACATAAGCGACTACACCAGATTGATTCTGTTTGTGCATTGAGTCAAGGCATGAATTATTCTATGCTTATTAAACATAAGGTTCAGGGACTTAATAAACAGACTGTAAGGAGCACCTACCCTCAGGAATGTCTGCACTAGAATTCAAAGAAAGTGAGTATACAGAGGTTGACATTAATTTCCATCAATATCAGATGTGTCAGAGTCAATTGCTGATACGGTCCTAGAGGGAAAAACAGCCACCTACGGTCTGAACACCAAATGAGCAATCCTTATAGGAAGAAACACTTGGACACAAGGAGTTTGAATACTTATCAGCCTGAGCAGCAATCTCCCACTCTCAGTACCTTTTTGAATTGCTTCCCACAGATGACGGCTGTAAAAAAATGAGCTCAGTCTTCGCTAAGGGAGCTGCTATGGTGCTTATGGGTCACAAGGGGAAATCATTTCTAGTCTGGGGAGGGGGGAATCTGTCAAATGGCCACTGCTTTCTAGCTGAGATGAAGTCCCTTATGGATTCTCTTCACTGTCACTGCATCAACAACACCCTTCGGGGTAATCTGAATTAACTGCTGAGGCGAAGCTCCTCCTAGTTCTGTCTTCCATATGGCCTTAGTCTGAACATACGGTCTTACCTGAACGGTTGCGTTCTAGTACCCTGCTCCCTTTGACGTGGCACAGGTCACCTTGAGTGCTGTTGCAGGTGGTGTTGAGATCAGCTTTGCAGTAGGTGGGGGATCCTCCCTGCACTGCTTGAGGGATGTGTTTCTTCCTCTTTTTGGGTAACTTCTGCTTGGCCATAGCCAGGGAATAGTACATCCCAAAGTTATTGACAATAACAGGCACAGGCATGGCTATTGTCAGCACGCCAGCTAAAGCACATAATGCGCCCACGACCATGCCTGACCAGGTCTCTGGATACATGTCACCATAGCCCAATGTTGTCATGGTTACCACGGCCCACCAGAATCCAATGGGGATGTTCTTGAACTTGGTGTGAAGACTAGCCGTGGGATCATTGGGCTTCGCACCAATTCGTTCGGCATAGTATATCATGGTGGCAAAAATTAACACTCCCAATGCCAGGAAGATGATGAGCAGCAGGAATTCATTGGTGCTAGCTCGTAATGTGTGGCCCAGTACCCTAAGCCCCACAAAATGACGTGTTAGCTTAAAGATACGCAGAATACGAACAAAACGAACCACCCTGAGGAAACCCAACACATCCTTGGCAGCCTTTGAAGAAAGGCCACTCAGCCCTACTTCCAAGTAGAAAGGCAAAATAGCCACGAAGTCGATGATGTTGAGAACGCTCTTAAAAAACTCCAACTTGACCGGGCAGAAGGTCACACGCACCAGGAACTCAATGGTGAACCAGAAGACGCAAACGCCCTCCACATATGTAAGAGCAGGGTCAGTTTCAATCTCATACTGTGGACCTGAGTCAGGCACGCTGCTGTTCCGCATCAGCTCAGTCTTGTTGATGATTTTGTTGAAAGCCTCATGAGTCTCCAAGCAGAAGGTGGTGATGGAGACCAGGATGAAGAACAAAGATACGAAGGCAATAAACTAAAAGAGAGGAGAAGAGAAAAGAGAAAAACCCATTATGGCCAATCCATCTGGTACATTTTGTTATTTCAACCATTACATCCTATACTGGTCCAGGATGCACTTAACACCAAGACCATTCAATTAATTTTCACATGAGAAAGGGATGAACTAGGACAGATTTGTTAAATTTGCAATGTGAATGGACTCTAAAGACAGTAGCAATCTATTAGAACAACAAATAAACACACACTGTGCTCCTGTGGAAAGGTTACATGGAAATGCAGATGCAGTCAAAATTAATTTACTGTTGCTGGGATGCTGAGCGGCTGATAGTAAAGCAAGAACGAAGCACAGATTACAAAATCACTGCAGAAAAGAGAAAAAAATCCAGTGTATTGTAGTTACTTTCTGCATTTTCACTTTGGGTGTTTGTCTAAATCTCTTACTGTGGTATGTAAAGATGGGGTATTGCAAAATTTATTTCAAATCATACCTTAAAGTATGAGGAATGGCAACACAAACATGAAGGACCGCACCCATGTTGATTAGTAGTTTTTAGGGATGTGACCCAAAAGAAATAAAGCAATGTTATCATTTATTTTGAAAACTGTAAGCATTCAGGAGTTTCTTATTTACCACAATTCTTTGTGCTACAACATTTAAATTCAAGTGATCCAACTGATCATCACTTACCAAACTGTTACTAAAACATATGCGCACCATTACACCCCTGCTTTGTACTTTATACATTATTGTCAGAGTTATTATAGTTTTATATTTTCTTATTAATTTTTATTTTCGTTTTGACTTTTTGTTTTTCCCAGAGTGGGTTTGCTCGTTTCAGTTTAGTTTTTTTTGTTTGAA
>VUQI01055862.1:0-15345 GCA_015106735.1 Paratilapia polleni | reverse complement strand
CTCCTTTGCAGTTACTACAGGGTTGGGGGCCGTTAAAGTTACCTTTAACGGCCGTTCTTCAATAGCATTTCAGATGGTGACTTTACAGGCTCCACCGAGCTGACTTTTCAGATTTTCAGTCAGCTGCTGAGTGTGTTACCACAAAGTCTGAAGAGTCAGATAACTCATTATCTGACTCGTGATGATGGTAGTTGACCTGACTTACAATAACATTCATGCAGAGAGCATGTAATTTTCCTAGGGCTGCCCACATTTTTGAATAAACCTGTACATGTTTAATGAAATTAGGTGACAAATAAACAGACAGTTTTCAGCATCAGTGGGGTACAGAGGGGGGATGGGATGATGTGCAAATGAGTAGAAGTCATAGAAAATCAATAGCACACAGAGCACACTGAGGGAGTCTGGGGCTGTAATCTGATTTGTGCTTATGAGAAGCAGAGAGAGCGAGAACAACAAAAACGGAGAGAAAGAAATAGACTGAGGTTTTATGAAGCTACAGCAAGAGCGAGCGAATGCCCATGCCAGATCGGAAAGAGTCGAAGGATAATAAGAGGACAAAGACACACACAGAGTCTGAGGAAAACAATAATGCGCCCTCCTGCAAGACATGGGGAACAACAAGCAAAAAGGCAGCTCAGATTACAAGATTATTAGGCCTAATGGTAAACAAAGACAAGAGCTCTCATTTTTACTCATGAAGCATTCAACAAGATATCCATGAGCCCGAATTTTAAAGTGAAGATCACAAATTTAACCATTTGGTAGCATCTCCCGCTAAAAGATCCCACCGCTGTGTCTGTCTCTGTCTAAAAGTGTGATGACAGTAAAGAATTGATCCTCTCTGCTTCTGCTCTGTCTGATCACAGCCATCTTTTCACCTTCTCCTTTAATGTAATTTGGCAGTTTACATACAAATGATTTACCTAGTCAGCTCTTTATATTATCTTAACCTCTAGATTTTGTAATAGTTTCAAAGATTATATTATCCTGCATATCATTACGGTCGTGCCGTTGTCACTTCACACTCTCCTCAGATATCACGCGGTATAAATAGCTGAACGTGTGACCACACTGCAGTCACACTTAGAGTCAGTTTGTCAGGGAAGCTCATTAGTTTCACTCACGCATCACAGGGTTACTTATTGAATTATTCCGATTGGACAGCATAATACTCCAGCACAAACGTCCATTCCTACAGTGTCACTCCACCTGTGTAAATATTGTTTATATGGTTTAAAGTTATTTCTAAAAAGGCACCACGTTATTTTTGCTTCTCTAGCCACGCCACTGCGTACCGCAAGCCGCACCTCATTACCACTGCATTTTTAATGGAAAATGGTCTTGAGATTGAAGAGTTTAGGTCCCTTATGCAGGTACAGGCGCAGGGAATAGAGGGGTAGATTTGAAGGGCATTAGTGAAGGGCATGTTCCCAGTCTGAGGGGATAGGATGAAGGACATTACTGTATTTTCTGAGCCCTGCTACATTTTCATCAAAAAAACAAAGACATCCAATATGAGACAAAAACATTTTTTGATGTATAAACGTGGGCTTCTGTTATTGAATCTGTAATATGTTGCAGCTGTGGATGTTCAGTAATCACAGTGCTGTAGGTTCGCTCCTCCTGCACCATAATACAGTGCAAAAAGTGCAGCAGCTACAAGAATGCTGCAGCAATCACTCTGCAATTTCTCCAGGAATTTCACATTCTCCTTATAGTAAAGCTGCAGGGAAACCACAGCATTAGTGTTGTTTACTCAGCTTTGTATTTCAGATTCTGTTGTGTCACATTTTCTGTGATTCATTAATGTTTTGTTACTTGTTCATTTTGCTTCAGGAGCCTCTTTCCTGTAGCTGCGGAGCTATTCCTGCTCAGGTGTTTACTGCATATAAAAAACTAGGCTTGTTTTTTTTAATAATAAGTGTTCTCCCAGTTACACTCTCTGTAGCTAATGCTCTAGGTATCAGCAGTAGCTGTAGTTTCAGAAGGCCGTTGTATTGTAGTGTTTGCTGTTTTGTGCGGTGTATATCTGCTGCACATTAGTGGTTCCAAGGTCTGTCTTCAGTCAGAGGATTACCGTATTAACATTTTGTAGACTTGCTGCTTTGAAAAAAAGGACGTCATTGTGAACAGCTTTATTAAAAAAAATGAAACAGGCAGCATGAGGGAAGTAGGCAGTTCTGTGTTTCTCTGTTAGGGCTTCTCAGTTAGTGGTTTTATGCATATTGATTGAGACAAATTGATTATATTGAGCTGCAAAACACTATATTACTGTAAGTGAGGCACAAGTATTGACATACATTTTTTTTTCTCATTCAGACACTGTTGGCTGATGTAACCAAACAGGAGCATGTGAAGCCTGAGTTCTGTTTTAATTTTTCACACATGCACTGAAGCCCTGATATATCCTGAAAGCACAAACTGCTATGAACAATTACATAATTCAGAGATAAGGCTGTGTTTCAGAAACACACGTGGTAACTATAGTATGCCGTTTCCCTTCATATAAATTATAAAAATCAGTCTATGTACACAAATATTACATTTCACTTTTTAGAAGAGTCTGTGAATTGATTTCCAGGTCTATTTTTCTATCTTTTTTTTTTTTTTATCAGAAATTCATTGAATTCGAGGATGCACTTGAAGCCGAGAAGAAGGAGCTGCAGATGCAGGTGGAGTTTCTGGAGCTGCAGGGGAAACAGTTGGAGCTCAAGACAAAGAACTATGCTGACCAGAGTGAGTAGATGGACTTCGTGTAACATGCTGTACATAGGGGCACCACTGTAGCTCGCCGGGTTGAGAAGGCGACCCTTGTACCAAAGGCTAAAGTCCTTACTGCAGAGTCCCGGGTTTGAGTCCGCCCCCATGCTGTCTACGGCACATCTCTACCCCCACCTTCCTATTTATTCTATTATCTATTATATTCTATTATTATTATGCTGTCATATCTAATAAAAGGCAAAAAAATAAAGTTTAGAATATGCTGAACATGTGGCTGTTGGATTGGATGCTCGTCCAAAAGACTGGAAATAGTGTTTAGGGTTATCAATGAAGTGAATTTAACAGCTGTGGTTGTGGAAGAAGGCAGGCGACAAGAAGAGATAACATAGAGGCTCGAGGATTCATTTCCACTGTAGCTTTGAAGGAAAGTTGGAAAGGGAAGTAGACACACTGAGGATGTATTTTTAGACTTTTGCTGCTTTTGAAATGAAACACTGACTTGCTTTTGAGGAATCTTGCATTATGAATAGAGACATTCGACTGCCTTATTATTATTGATTTATTTGGGTGGGTGGGTGGGGGGTGCATTGTATGCAGAATGTCATTCTGTTTGTTTCTCCCCCCATATTAATACTGTATTACATAGTGCAGCATTTGAAACACTAGCATGCAAACATGAACTGAACATTGTTTAAATGTCCTGTCTTTGAAGTGTCCTGCTACACGCTCTACCAGTTCTCACAAAAATTATACTTTTTGTCCATTTAATTGGTGAAAACTTATAAAGCGAGCCGGTCGGCTGGTAAGGAGGAGCGTCACAGCTGTTTTAATTTATTACTGCTCTTCTTGTTGCTCCTAATGTCAGCTTCCCTGTTGATGTTTTGTCCGTCTGCTTCACAGTCGCTCGGCTGGAAGAGCGAGAGTCAGACATGAAGAAGGAGTACAATGCTCTGCATCAGCGCCACACTGAGGTGAGCGAACCTTCGCCGCAGGAAGTCTCTCTGCTCTTCACTTAGAAATTCTGGTTATTCATTCTTTTTTATTTCTTGATTTCTAGCATCATTTATTACATATTATTAACCATATCTACATATTCCACCAAACAGACATACCATCAGTTTGAATATTGGTAATGTTATCAGCCTTAAATGTTACAGCCATCGTGCACAACTTCAGTAAAGAGGCACATCTGTATTTTTTCATGTGCGCTGCTTTTTGGCCATTTTCTACAAATCGGAAGCTTTAATCAAAATATTTGAATAATGTTAAAAAAAAAACTAACTACAAGCCACTATGACACAGTTGTCATTATGCTGGACCTAATGCAAGCAAATCCCTGCAAATTGTTCTCAAACAAAGGAAGTCAATGACCTACTGATTTATTTTAAAAAGGGTTTTATTCAAACACTGTAAACAGGACTGTGCCCTTTTAAAAGTGGGTACCATTAACTAACATTTGTAATTCACTGTAATAAACAGCAATATGCAAAAGACTTTTGAGTGCCTCGGTCTGGTTATCCATTAAATTCGCAAAATCCAACATGCAGTAGATTATAGATTAGTAATTAAGTAACTCTGTACCCTTTAAATGGAAATTCCTTACTCGCTTCTCTGCTATATCCATGTCCTCACTCCAGTTTCCCCTATTCTCCCTTGTTCTCAAAACAATTTTTGCTCTTGATGTTTTGGATCACAGATGATTCAGACATACGTCGAGCACATAGAGCGGTCCAAAATGCAGCAGGCGGGGAGTAACAGCCAATCAGAAGGCCCGGGATGTGGACGATCGTGAGTGTTTTTTTTTTTTTTTGGTTTATTTTATTCTGTGTGTGTACAATTATAATTGCATCTTTCTGGGGATTTGAGCTGTCACTTTCCCCCATCATCTTGTTGATGATGTTTCGTATGAATGTATTCGTCTTTTTGTGTTACAGCATGTTTATTGTGTTGACGCTGGCACCATTTGACTGGAGCCATGATGAACAGCTGGCGTGTCCCGCTAGAGGAGTGGCTATCCACAGGGCTTCATAACAGTCATTATGAAGCCCTGTGGAAAATAATTAGAAAAAAGGAAGTTTGGAGTTTATATGCCAGCTTGTCGTGTTGAGCAAGTGCCAATCCCATGGGCTTGAAGCAAAAAGAGGAGCGGGACATCTGTTGTAGCTGCTGCAGCTGAGCTGCAGATTAGTCACCTTCAGTGATACGTTCACTAAATCCTAAAACACCCACACTGACAGGCATGGAAAAGTTTGGTCTAAATTTCTGTTACTGTGAATAATTAAATGAGTAAAAGATGAGCTGATTTACATTAAGCTAAACATGAGGCATTGCTTTATTATCTTATGCAGTATTACTTTTATATTTCCATGTTTTACAGTTTCAAAAATAACAAAGAAGGAGAAAAGTCTGAAGTAACAGTTAGTACTTAGTAACAGCCCTTTTGGCAAGTATCAACCCTTTCTTTAGCCAGCTTTTCAGATTTTGTTTGGGCTTTTTCGCCCATTATTCCTGCAAAAGGCATCTAGTTCTGTGAGATTCTTGGGCTGTCTTGTATGCATGCCAATTGAAGTCTACCCTCAGATTTTGAAAGATGTTTAAGTCACAGATGACTGTAAGGCCCAGTTTTTTGTTTTTTGTTTTTTTTACAGATGGTGTTTGCTTCCATAATTTGCAGGTTTTTAATTGAATCTGTTTGTCCTCTTAAGTGGAGTGTTTCCAGTGTCACTGGCTGCAAAATGAGCCCAAAACATTATTGATGGTCAAACAGATGCTGAACAGTTGGAGAGAAGGTCTCTTCGTGAAATTCTGCAACCTTTTTTGCCCTTTGCTTTCCCTTTCCTTTTTACACTTGCAAACATTTGATGCAGAACTTTGTGTTACGAGTGCAGGAAAGGTTTTCTCCATGAAGGTCATATCTGCACAGTAAAACAGTATATCACCACTCCAGAATCTACTAAATCTCCCTGAAGGTTTGCAGTCAAACAGGGGTTTTGATTTGGTTTTCCTGCAGTCGTTTGAGTAATTCTTTCAGAACGTTTTCTTAGTCCTCCAGAACTGAACTTGACCTCCAGTATTCCTGTTAACTGCCATTTCTCAGTTGCATTATGAACTGCAAAAATGGCTCCCTCACGGACTTTGCTATCTTTTGTTGACTTCTCCTGCTTTTTAGGCATCAGTTACTTTAACTTTCATACTTCTATTAAGCTGCTGGGACAAGGTTTCAGGAGTCATGTAAAGCTTTGACATTTGCATCCCTTAACCATCACTGTAAACAAGCCATAACCCCAAAAGGCTGAGACATTGGAGATGTCTCAGTATATCTTGGATGATGCTCCTTTGTGGAGAACAAAATAATGCAGCAATTTTGCTTTAAATGTTGAAGAGAATGTTTCATCTTTGCCTTTATTTGTCTTGGAGATCAGTTCATTTTTTTCCTCACTAAGTTATGCAGTAATGGGACTTTTGAACAGGTGTGCTCAAAGCTTTTCATACCACTCTATATTTATATATCCCTAAAGTCAGTTCAGCTACATTGTCTAATGAAAAGTATCCTAATCCTGCAAATCTTCATCAACTGTCTGAATTGCTGGAGAATGAATGAGGACAGTGTTATGGATGGTTGCACTGTAAATCCTGCTGGGGTTTACTGCTCTGAAACCTGTATGAGTAAACTTTAGACTATCCAAAACAGTTTTATAGAGAAGAAAAAACTAGATAAATAAAAAACAAACTGTAGTCTGACTACATGTTTAAAAGTGTGTGTGTGTTTGTGTGGATTTCTGTGTCCTGGCATGTTCCTGTCTCCTGTCCTTCTCTAATCAGTGTTTGTCTTGTCTGTCTTGCTGGCTTGCTCTCTGTGCTGCTGTTTGCACAGTCAACGACATACATGGAGGAAAAGGTAAATCCAACACGATTCCTCGACTGCCTCACTCCACTTCCCTCGGCTCTGCCTTCTAAACAGGCCTGCTTGAACTTAAACTAAGAAATGTCCCTCCCTGTATTTTTGCTATGCTTCAACACTTTGTAAAAGGAAGTATTCCCTAATGCATTTACTTTACTAGTCATTGATGCTTTAACATCTATTTATTATGTCGGATGCATTAATGATGCATTTTAATAATAAATTATGGAATAAGGAATGGATCAAAGGTCATGTTAAGCATATTTTACAGATATCTCCACCTAACTTCTCCTCTTTCTCCCTCATGTGCTTCTGCCAGTCCGTCTGTCCCTCTGTCTGCCTGCCTGCTCTGCTTATCTGTTGCTTTGTCAGTGTTATAATATAATCTCATACATGAGGATCTGGGGTTTGATTGCAGGCCTTTTCTGTTTTAATGTGGAGTAACACTTTTTGGGAAATACTTTTATTTGCATTCTTCTTGAGATTAATACGATCATAAATATGAGGTTTAAGCCAGGGCCGGTTGGCTTAGTTTCACACAAACACCGGGTGCAGCTAGTCTGGACCTTTCCGAAGGTAACACCAAAGCCACAGCACATCTAAAGCTCAGTAGTTTACATGGAATGGGTTTAATCGATACAAAAACCAAGTGTCAAATCACCACTCTGTTATTTTACCACTGTTTGGAGATATTTTGGAGTCCCTGCTGGTTGACTGGCAGTTAGTTGCAAACAGCAATGTGTTAAGAGGTGCAGGTTTAGTGGATTTTGTTGCTTGTGGACAGAACCAAGTTTGCACATTAAGCTAAGCTAACTGGCAGCTTCACATTTAGTGTACAGAGCAAGAAAGCAGCTCTCAAAATGTTGAGTTACTCCAACAAATTGAATTTGAAATAGTTATGAATGAGTGCCTGAGTGACTGTCTACAGTTTGACCCCGGTGATGGACAGGTTTTGTTGTGCTTTGCATTACATGCATGCCAGAATGAGCTCCAGAACTCCAGAGGAAAAGGGGATTAAAGATAATAAACTACTAACCAACAGTCAGTCTCACATTAGTCTCCACCCCCTCTGTGTCTCCTCTGCCAGCAGCAAAGCGGAGCGCCCACCGTCGTTGAGCCTGTTCCCTGATGGCATGGTACGTGGGGGTCTCGGGGGGGCTAGGATGATTCCCGGGAAAGACATCTGGCAGGTCAGCGAGCTCGGCCAATCCACCTTCAGCTCCACCTATCAGGTGGGACAGACAATGGCCCTGTCCTCCTCCACGACCATAATTGCAGCCCAGGGAGTGGAAAGGGGGAGGGGCCGGCATTACCACTGCCAGCCACACCCTCACGGACCACCTCCCCTCCCACGCCTGCTTGTGTCACTTTTGAGGAAACTATTTTTGCATTCCATCAGTTGGAAATGTCCTCTTTTAAAATCAGATTGGTTAGGTATAAACAGTATGTTGACCCAAGCAAGCAGGGATCGTATTTAGTTGTTTTTATTTTCATGCAGTTTTCTTGTGTGATTTTTTTACTGTGGTTGTGAAGCTTCTAGCATGTGTCATCGTGTTTTACTTTACGCTTTCACGGTAAATTTAAGCTTATGTTGATAAATTTCCGTACAAGTTGATGGCATATAGTGCTTTATGCTTTATGTGAGAAAACACTTTTTTTTCCTCCTGCTGGTGTTTGACTTTGCACTAAATTCATACTGAAATACACAATTTAGGATTTAGAAAACTCAAGTATAGTCTGAATGTGACAGCAACTTTACATGAGCCAAAATATTTTTTTTAATCCAAAAATAAATGAATGCAGGTTGCCTCACATATTTAGGCCCATCACTTAAAAGAGTACTTGACCTTTTATCTGACATAAACAGTTCAGAAACTTCAAACCCACCTCCAAAACAATTCCAAAGTATCTCCATTCATGGGTTTCATAAAAATAATTCCCCATCCTTTCAATTAGAGAGCAAAGGAAAAGAATTTATGTTAAAAACATGCCTGACCTGCCTTTATTGCATGATGCTCATATAATGTTTTGTCTCTCATTCCCATGTGACTACTGTATGTTGCTGCCACTCATCAAGGAGGATGGATCAGAGTCGGACTCAGTGGCAGCCACACCCAGCAGCACAGGAAGCAAGTCCAACACACCCACCTCCTCTGTCCCGTCCGCCACAGTCACCCCCATCAACGAGGGCTTCCACCCGCAAGACTTTGACGTAACGCGGGCTGGAAACCGCAGGAAAAGCGCCAAGCGTCTCAGCCGGAATATGGAGGTGCAGGTTTCCCAGGAAACCAGGAATGTCAGCATCGGTAAGAGGATGTCACTAAGTATTTCCTCGGTTCACAGGTTTCATATCTGAGATGATGACTTGCACCTTTTAACGCCCTCTCCAGTTTTCGGAGTCGCTCAGAAAGTTCAGCTAACGCTCAGTGCTTTGCTCTTCCAGGTATGGGAAGCAGCGATGAGTGGTCCGAGTTTCAAGAGCTCATCGATTCTACCCCGGAGCTGGATATGTGTCTGGACCCCCGTGTGTATGGAGGAGGAAATAGGTACAAGCAACATTGTTGCTGCATTAAAACACACGTATAAAGCACAAGTCTGCAGCGTAGAAGAATATAAGAAAGTAACAGATTCAAGAATCCTTTAGCTGAAAGTAAAATACAAAAATCCCCAAGGCCAGAGCTTTGATGGATGAAAGTGTTCATCCTGCATGTGAAGGGCATTATATTTTAAATAAAACAAATAAAAACACACTCTGTTTTCATGTGTTTCAGTCCCTCTCAGGGCATAGTTAACGAAGCCTTCGGTATCAATACCGACTCTCTCTACCACGAGATCAAAGATGCCAAATCGGACATCATCGGGGATGTGGATGCAGGCGCCGAGCTGCTAGGTACGAAAACTGCATTTTGGTTTCAATATATTCTGATAGTTTTATAGGTTCATTAATGACAGACATAAAGCTTGAAATATAAATCATTTCTCCATGAAACTGCAATGCCGGTCAGCTTTACATATTTTATTTCAAAGGAAATACTTGAAAACAAATAAAAGCACCTCCTTCACCTCCTTGCTGTTTACACAGTGAAAATCAAGCCTGAGTCGTACTGTAAGCTAACAGGCCGATATGTCGTATTACTACACTCTACGTGAGGAAATAAGGGCAGATGCATGTGTGTGTGTGTGTTACACAAAGCCAGCATTTGTATTTTCTTTGCACTGCAGGGTACGAGCTCCATGTGAGGCTGTGTGAATCTGCCACTGCGCTAACTTTACATTCTTTTTCTTGCATGGGGCGCTGCAGCACATGTCTACGTCACCGCACAGCCATCCTGAAAAAATACACAATCTCACACCCCAGCTCCAGCTCTACATTCATGCAGTTTTTCTTTTCTTATTTGTCTTTGTTACACTTTGTTTGTGTTTTTATGTCATTTTTTAGGGGCAGAGGAACAGTTAATGCAGCCTATTTGAACAGATATTTTTGTGTTTTTTGTCACTATATTGATCAGATCTCTAGTGCAGTTTGTTTCATGTTTACATTAATTATTTATCTTAGATGCCCATTATGACACTGCATTTTGGGCTCATACACGTCGGGGAGATTCTGGTGGATTTTGCGTGTCTCAGTTTTTTGTCACTGGACTCAGTTACTTTCAGTATTGACTCACTATCCCTGAAATTTATGTTGCAGAAATAGGAATCGCACTTTGACCCCTTTTCTTGTCCATCTGTTAACCTCTCACCCATTTCTTTTTTATCCCCTTTTTATGTGCTTCTGCCGGTGACACCCATAGGCGAGTTCTCAGGTGTGTATCTGAACACACATTGGTTGGTATTGTTTTCTTTTACTCTCTCAACTCCTCTCTACTTTCCAGAATCCACATTTAAGAGTAGATGTTCATCAGTGGATACAAATCATAAAACGGTGCATTACACTTGCTCAAGAAATTGAAAAATTTGAAATTATTATGATGCATTAGGTGACCAATGTCAATAAACATTCACTTTGAGGTAGCAGTGAAATAATGTTAATATTTTGTTAGTACAAGCTATACCTGTTTAATCCAAAAGCTTTCCCTCCAATTATATCAGAAAAGATTTTTAAGAGTCCTGCCGTGTGTTTTCTGAACAGCTTCAGTGGGTTTGATGATATTCAGAAAAATCTTCTGTGGGGTTTCAGTATGAAGATCAGGTTGTCCTTTAGTCCTGTAGCCATGCTTCAAATCCAAATTAATAAATGCTTATCAGCATCCTCTCTCTTCTTTTCCTGTTCTTCTCTTTTTCTTTCTCATCTCTAATCTGCACCCTTCCCTCTTTTCTCTCTTCTCCTTTTCTTCTTTCCACTTCTTCTCGTTTTGCCTCCAGTCCCTGATGATTTCTTAGGTAAGGCGTCCCATGCATACGCTCATGGTCACATTTGCTTGTTATGTCATTCCCCGGCCTTTAGCTTTTACATCCCTCCGGTTGCTGATTTTATGTGGCTTCTTATTTATATTTTATGTCATTTTTGTATCTCACATATCTGAAATTGTATTACCCTTCAATAAATAGCTCCTGAAAATGAGCCAGGAGTAAAACTTTCAGCCAGTTGTATTTGCTAATTATAGAAAATTCTAAAAAAATTTCATTTTGTTTGGAACGGGAGCTTTACCGTAGAGTAATCCAGTTGTAAAGAGATATTGCAGAGCTCATGTGTTGGAAGATGGAACATCAGAAGACTAACTCAATTGGCTTTGATGTACTATTGCACCTGCAGTAGTAGGAGTATTTCTGCATTTTAGAAACAATAACTGTACAGAGAACCAAGCCATGAGAACAAATTCATGCATCAGAAATGGTCATACACAGTCATGTGATAAAGTTTCTCACAGGACTGCGTAAAGTCCTGTGAGAAACTAAGTACACCCTTACTACTTCCATAGGAATTCAGAGGGTAAGTAGCAGCCAGGTGCTGCTAATCAAATGCACTTGATTAACTGATCATCAGCAGACGTTTTGGCAGTTGGCTGGCCTTTGTTAACACAATGCCACAGGAGTGGACGTCCCAGCAAACTCACCTCGAGGTCAGACCGTGTAATGCTCAGAGAAACTCCATAAATCCAAAATGTTAAAGTTCATGACAGTACAATTAGAAAAAGACTGAACAGGTATGGCTTGTTTGGAAGGGTTGCTACAAGAAAGCCTCTTCTCTCTACTAGGTTTGCAATTTTGCATTTGAACAAACTACAAGATTTCTAGAATAATGTCCTTTGGACAGATGAGACCAAAGTGGAGATGTTTGGCCATAATGCACAGCACCATCAATCACAGCATATCAGGGCAAACACCTCATACCAACTGCAAAGCATGGAGGGGTGATGATTTGGGCTTGTTTTGCAGCCACAGGACCTGGGCAGCTTGCAGTCTGAGTTGACCATGAACTCCTCTGTACACCAGAGTATTCTAGAGTCAAATGTGAGGCCGTCTTTCTGACAGCTCAAGCTTGGGTCACGCAGCAGGACAATGACCCCAAGCACAGCAGCAAATGTACAAGAGAATGGCTGAAAAAGAAAAGAATCAAGGTGTTACCCAGTCAAAGTCCAGACCTCAACCTGATTGAAATGCTGTGGTGGGACCTTAAGAGAGCTGTGCATAAATGAATGCCTGCAAACCTCAATGAACTGAAGCAACGTTGTGAAGAATAGTTGGCAAAAAATTCCTCTACAACAATGTGAGAGACTGATACTGAATCACGGGGTGTACTTTTCACAGAATTGCACAGAAAACTTTCTTTTTCACGTTACTGTGTTTTCAGGCTGTGCAGGATTTAAGCAAAAGGAACTAATTAGTTTTAGTCAAATATAAATTTGCAGTTTTCTGTCAGAATTGTTAAAAATTTAAAACTGACATCCTGAGCTGAGAAAATTATTTTTCTTTCTCTGCAGTCAGATCATGTACCACAACATAAAATTTACTCTTTTATAATTTTTCCATTTTAATCCCAGAGCCTTTTACTGCACTATACAATACAATCCACCCTCAGTCCTTTGAAAATATAAAGACCAGTTGGCATTTTGTTTTGCTTGTTTTTGTTCTCATGTCTGAAAGTTTTTCTATGCTGAAATTTCTGCTTAAAGTATGTGTGCTTGGTTTATGTTGCACAGTGCTTGCTGCTTCCATGTATTTTATTTTTTAGTTCATTTCTGGCACTAATGAGGATAATTAGAAAATTGTTTTAATGACCTGGTTAAACATGAGAATATTAATACTTAAATACTTAAGGGATCAACCCTAAAGTCTGTATACGTATACCTGCACTCGATAATGAAATTACATTTTGTATTCAGGGTGAAAAAAAGTTAGCCCCTGTCTGCTTTTAAGACAAAATTAATTTGGACAGTGGTTTATTTTTAAGAGTGTTTACTCAGCATGTTTCCAGTATTTTTCAAGTATCCTTCCTTTGTTAGTTTAACACACCCTTGCTGTTAATACTAGAGCTTAAAGCATTAATCTGTCCATTAATAATTAACTTATTAAACCTTTTATGTAGAAACTCTCATCCTTTGTCTCATACTTACTTTGGTTGGCCTTGAAAGCAGCGTTACCACACAAACAGCTGCATTTTGCTTGCCGATCGATTGATTGGATAGGTTGATTTATAAATGAATTATTAATTTTTTATGAATGAGTAACAGAAATGTCAATGTGATTGTTGCAGGGATGAGCAAGGAGTGGGAGAACATGCTGGCAGAGAACAAACAGCTGTTACAGACCAAGTAAGAAACTCAGGAAAGCTTAATATCTTTCATATTTTTGTTTTTTACCCTTCATTCAAAGGAAACATGTAGTATTCACTGAAAGATTTATCATAAGTAATGAGACCCTCTGTGATTGGTTTAAGATATTTGGTCACATACGCCTTCTTTTTTCCCATGTGACATCTTCTTAGACCAAAACATGAGGTGTGAGTGTGAAATTTCAGCTTGTAGTTTCCCATAGCTGCTTTAGATATTTTACTACATCCTCTCTCTGTCTTTTGCTTGGCAGAAATGCTCTAAATATTGTGAAAAATGACCTTATTGCCAAAGTGGATGAGCTGTCGGGGGAAAGGGAGGTACTGAGGGAGGAGCTGGAGGCCGTGAGACAGTCTAAGAACAAGGTGGACGCCAGAGTCAAGGAACTTGAAGAAGAACTCAAGAGGTGAAAATAGCAACAAGGGTTCAAATACTAAGATACAGGATGTTGTGCTTGTTTTTTTTGTAATTTTAGACTTCGATAGCTGAAGAGACACCTGACAAAGATGAAAATCAATAAAACAATAAAAGCAACTTGCAGGAGTAGAAATGACTAAAATGCTTAACGAAACACGGCAACATTCTTACAATTGTATTTCTGTCAGGTATTAAGCATAAAATCAGTTATCATTTTTAACATTTTTAGGCCTTTATTGACTTCAGATATTGTTATTTAGTGCTTGTCTTGAAAGAGGGCGTTAATTGTGAAAATATTAAAGGAAAACAGCCTACTTTTCAGCCCATAGCCTTTGGTTGCAACCTAAGCCCCAGATATCTAAAAAAAAAAATGCACACAATGCCTTCCAGTCTCATCATCAGTCGATCATCAGCATCTACTTCTGTTCCTTCTGTTTTATGGTTCACTTTCCACAAGGAGAAATAAAAATGTGTATCTGTGTTTGTTGGCTGCAGGCTACGAGCAGAGGCTCTCGGGTCTTCTCGGGACTCCAAGGATGAAGTTGGTGATGATGTGAGTAAATCTGCCCCTGCCTCAGTCTGAACCACTGGTCCTAGCCTTATAATGACAATCTAGCAGTGTAGAAAATCTTTAGCCATGTGTTAACTGTCACAGTGAAAAATTTACACTTGCCAGCCACTTTATTAGTTACATCTTCCTAGTACTGGGTTGGACCCCCTTTTGCCTTCACAACTGTCTTAATTCTTCTTGGCACAGATTCAAAAAGGTGCTGGAAACATTCATCAAAGATTTTGGTCCATATTTACATGACAGCATCACACAGTTGCTGCAGATTTGTCGGCTGCACAGCCATGATGTGAGTCTCCCGTTCCACCACATCCCAAAGGTGCTCTATTCAATTTCAATTCAATTTTATTTATATAGCGCCAAATCACAACAACAGTCGCCACAAGGCGCTTTATATTTTAGGATAAAGACCCTACAAATTAGACAGAAAACCCCAACAGTCAGACGACCCCCTATGAGCAAGCACTTGGCAACAGTGGGAAGGAAAAATTCCCTTTTAACAGGAAGAAACCTCCTGCAGAACCGCGCTCAGGGAGGGGCAGCCATCTTTGTATGTGAGGAGAAGGATTTTAAATTCTCTAAATACTCAATTGGATTGAGATCTGGTGACTCTGGAGGCCATTTGAGTACAGTGAACTTACTGTCAGATTCTGACCCTACCATCCAAATGTCACAGCAGAAATAGAAACTCATCAGACCAGGCAATGTTTTTCCAATCTTCTGTTGTCCAATTTTGGTGAGCTCGTGTGAATTGTAGCCTCAGTTTCCTGTTCTTAGCTGACAGGAGTGGCACCCGGTGTGGTCTTCTGCTGCTGTAGTGTTCAGAGATGCTCTTCTGCATACCTTGGTTGTAACAAGTGGTTTTTTGAGTTACTGTTGCCTTCCTATCAGCTCGAAGCAGTCTGGTCATTCTCCTCTGACCTCTGGCATCAACAAGGCTTTGTCACCTAGAGAACTGCCGC
>VUQI01055861.1:0-11361 GCA_015106735.1 Paratilapia polleni | reverse complement strand
CCAAAATTCCTCCACAGTGATGTGAAAGACTCATTGCCAGTTATCGCAAATGCTTGATTGCAGTTGTTGCTGCCAAGGGTGGCACAACCAGTTATTAGGTTTAGGGGGCAATTACTTTCTCATATAGGGCCAGGTGGGTTGGGATATCACAGCACAATGAAAAAGTATAAAAACCAGGCACAAAGTCTGTTTTTGATAACATATTAATACATCTAATGAATTAGACACTGCACAACGATACTCAGGCAGGAAAGTCACTAGGGGCACTGCATTAGACAAGCATTGCCACAAAAGTTTAGCCTCGTCCAACTTTTTTTTTTTTTTTTTTTTTGCTGGAAGACACTTTTTTCTTGATAGAGCTTTTTTTTTTTTTTTATTATTGTTCGATGAATATCTCTACAAAATTTCACAATAATCCCTCCAATGAGACATTTCAGTCTGAACTGAACGACTGAACGACCATTGAGGCTGAAAATGACATAATCTCACTGGCGAATCTTATGACCATAATCATTTCTGGGGGAGACTGGGCTGGATTGTTGCATTGTTGAACTCATCATGGAAAATTTCAGTTGTCTTATTGGTTCATTTCCAGTGTAACAGACACACGACTGCAGCACTAAACATGGAAATAGCTGCTGCTTCTCAACAGGGATAAAGGTAGATATATTGTTATTCATCGGAAAGAGTAAAATGAAATGAAAATGCCACAAGCACAAGAACACCAACACGCTTCCAGGTCAGTCAACATAAATTGTGAAAGAAATGGCAGAGCAGACTCATTGATTATTCCTGGCCAATGTTTTGTGTGTTTCCAAGAAGCAGGAAATTTGTCTCTGTGCCAGTGGTGCATCGGAGTTCGATGATATCCTGATTCTGTGTGTTCATCCAAATAGATGACTCATGTAGCTGAAAGGTGTTACTTATCCAAACTGACTGCCAAGGAGGTTATGCACGCACCATACTGCAGTCCGTCTTGTTTTGTGTTCTGCTGTTTATTGTTTACATTGTTGCACAAAAAGCAATGCAGTTATGAAAAAAAAAGAAATGTCACTATTAATCAATAGACTGATAGAGGTAGAAGACAGAGATGCAACTGATGATCAGGTGATAGATGTGGGTGTGCTGGTGCCAAGCTTGAGGTTGGCACCAGCAAGGAAGATTTTAATGTATATTTGTTTTTAAATACCCTGTCAGGGATGATTTATGTAGATACTTTGATGGCTGTTTTTGTTGAGATTCAGCAGCATACAATCAGGTGACATTATCCATGACAAAATTGAAATGAGCTTATTTTCTATCATCGAACTAGATGTGCAATCACAGTGACAGTGGATGAGTAACCTCTCATTGGGAGGCCGGTCTTAAACTGGGCGAGACAAAAACAAATCTACTCTGGTTGAGCAATTTTGCGCATAACTTTAATTGCATTTCTAAACCTTGCGAGAAGGTGGTAATCTGCCCTGAAGGCATTTCTGCTAATCTTTTACTGAAAACAGTTATTAGTATTTACTGAGAGAATAATTTTTGTATGAAAGTAATCGAAAAACAGCACTATTCACTGATATTCTAGGGTAATACGTTTTTGCACGATTGATATGTATTACCCCACTACTCACGACAGCTCATTTGGGCATATTAATATAAGCAGAAATTAAATTTTTAGAAAGAAAAACCAATAAAGGGACAGATTTATGTGTAAAAGGTGGAGCATGAAACATTCAAATTTCATGCACTTTATTCCAACTTTGCATCATTCACTGTAAACAAGTGGAACTTGTTTAAAATGTCTACATGTGGGTTACAGCAGGTGGCTGCAGTTGCAGGCTGAGTGTTGAAACCTGTGCATGTGTTTTTATGGCTTTCATTACCATTTCAATTTCAGGTTTAGCTTAATAAACATAATCAAAAATGTTTATTAAGCTTGCAGTGGTTTACTCACATTTATTTATTACCTGACTGACCTTACTGATTTCATTTTCAAAGCTTTTTACTATTTTATTTCATTCTCTGCCTAATTCCCTGACTTTGTGGCACCAGTAAACAGTTGTTTTGAATACAAACACTCCAAAAATACACTTTAGCTACCTGTCCAGGAACAAATGTCAGAAAGACAAAGTTAGCAACTAGCTGGTAAACAAAACAGAGCATTTACCTCCAGAAGAGCCACATATTTCCCTGAGGAGTTGAGAGAGACCAAAACAGGATTAAGACAGTGGATATTGACAACATATTTATCACAGTTAATGTGTGTAAATGAGCCACTGTTTGCACACACTGCTTGTCACAGCTACTCCATCAAGTGATGATGTAAATGTTGTTTAGGCTACAGTTCGTTATGCTGCTCCTGAGTGGCCAATAATCCTTAATGGAGGTTAAAATGTTGGTATTGATGTGCACACTGCATAAGAAAATCTATGTTGCAAATTGATGATATTTAATATTGTTTCACCATCATTATATGGAGAAAACCTACAAATTTAGAAGTTCATTGATCTTGGGTCAACTGCAGCATTGTTGTTTTGGCTCTCTTCACATTGCGAGGTGTTTCAAAAAGTGAGTACAGAACTATACTTTGCGTGAGCGGCAACATGTTGCAAGACACATACAAACATAACTTCATTATCAGCCATTGGGGATTGCAGATTCGCAGCTTGTTCAATAAAGTTATGAAACGTGTAACTCATCTGCAGTGCGATAGTCTCATTATATGACAGTTAACCAAAGAGTAACTCTCCTGCTTCTTTATATGATATCTGCTGAGGTTTATGACCTAAGGAGGTGCTGATTCTCATATTACAGAGATAAATTTGAGTAAGCTGCCATGTACAGTCATTACAGTAAAGGTAATGGCCATGTTATCTCTGATTATAAAAACTAAAGGAGTCTGCTAGTTGAGTTCTTACTGTCTTGAGCAGGCCAAAGCTCCTTTGGTTGTGGCAGATTATGACTTTTATGTCTTACACCAAATCCAGCAATGCCAGAGATTTATGTTTGCAATAATAAGAATTCACAAACTGCGGCCTTTTCAGAAAGCATCTGTGCCTGTTTTGTAAAACATTTAGTTATTATATAATCTCTGCTATAACTAAAAGGGTGCAAAATGAAACAGTAAACATGCAGTTGATAGTATTTCTTTAGGAGTTACCAGAGAGCACTACTTACAAACTTTGAGCTATGTGTGAATATAAAACAAAATTTACCCTAAAGCGCCACCACAGGTTTCTAATACAGTACATTACATATTTTAGAACTGACATGGCACTCTGCTTCTCAGTAAACATAAAACCTCAGTAAAGTAGCTGCTCTTAAATTGATTTTAGGTCTTATAGCTAACTGCAGATTAAGTTTTAAGTGGGTTAAAGAAAATTAAAGAGATGCTATCCTGAATAGGCCTGTTATACTGGACAAGCTTATATTTTAGGTGGCATATACACTCACTGGCCCCTCAGCAAACTTTATTAGGTACATCTCGCTAATACCGGGTTGGAGCCCCTTTTGCCTTCAGAATGGCTTCAATTCTTATAGTGAGCTCATTGCCATGTTCAAGAAACCAGTTTGAGATGATTTTAGCTTTGTGACATGGTGCGTTATCCTGCTGGAAGCAACCATCAGACGATGGGTGCGCTGTAGTCATAAACAGATGGACATGGTCAGCAACAATACTCAGATAGACTGTGGTGTTAAAATGATGATCAACTGGTACTAAGGGGCCCAAGGTATGCCAAGACAATATCCCCACACCATCATACCACCACCACCAGCCTGAATCATTGATACAAAGCAGGATGGATCCATGCTTTAATGTTTTTTACGCCAAATTCTGACCCTACCATCTAATTGTCACAGCAAAAACAGACTCATTAGACCAGACAATGCTTTTCCAATCTTCTATTGTCCAATTTTAGTGAGCCTGTGTGAATTGCAGCCTCAGTTTCCTGTTCTTAGCTGATAAGAGTGGCACCAGGTGTGGTCTTCTGCTGTTGTAGCCCATCTGCTTCAAGGTTCGATGTGCTGTGCGTTCAGAGATGCTCTTCTGTGGACCTTGTTTTTAAAAAGTAGTTAACTGAGTTACTGTTGCCTTCCTTCAACTCAATGCAGTCTGACCATTCTCCTCTGACCTCTGGCATCAACAAGGTATTTTCTCCCAGACAACTGCTGTTCATTGGATATTTTCTTCTTTTTGGACCATTCTCTGTAAACCCTAGAGATGGTTGTGTGGGAAAATCCCAGCAGATCAGCAGTTTCTGAAATACTCAGACCAGCCCATCTGGCACCAACAACCATGCCATGTTCAAAGTCATTTAAATCATCTTTCTTCCCCATTCTGATGCTCGGTTTGAACTTCAGCAGATCATCTTGACCATGTCTACATGCCTAAATGCATTGAGTTGCTGTCATATGATTGGCTGATTAGATATTTGTGTTAAAAGTTGAACAGGTGCAGGGGTGTGTCTAGAGGGTGGCACCCCCCTAATGACATTGGACTAGAGTACTGTTAATCTTATAACCCCTAACACCATTGGATGACAGCAAGGATAGAACCAGTAGGAATATAACTGAGTATATTTACTACTTTATTGAAGTGCAGGTTTAATGTACTTGTACTTAATTTGAGTATTTCTATGTTATGCTACTTCTGCTTTTATGCTGCTATATTTTGGATGGAAATATTATACTTTTAAAGCTTTAGTTACTTATTGTTTTGCAGATTAATTGCATTATTATAGATTAAGCTACCCAGCAAGATATAGGCAACTCATCAACAGCTGGAACATTCAAGAAATAGATATACATCAGTGGATCAGTGATTATGATCCAATAATATCTATGCAGTATATAATGTTGTATATGATTCTGAAAAGTGCTATTCTGCATTATGAGTATGCTTACTTTAGGTAATTTAAATATATTTTGATTATACAACTTGTGCACTAGTAAGCTACTTAAATAGGATTATAACGCTTAGCTAAGTAAAAGGTCTAAATATTTTTTTCTACTTTGCAAAACAATTATCCAACACAAAGGTGCAGCCTGAAAATCATGCCTGATGTTTTCTACGCCAGTTTTCTACACTGATTTTTATTTCTGATGAAATATTCAGATTTTTTGTGGGCCCCACAGGCTTTGTTCTGTTCAAGCCCAGATGCTAACAGTGAGTTTCTGGAGGGGGCAAAAATCAAGCTCCTCACTTTTATTGGATTAACTGTGGGCTTTAAACTTTCACAAGAACTGGAAACATTACCTGCCTGAACTCTTTCAGAGGAAATCACCCTTCACTTCAGCAAGCGTTTTCTATTTATACTAACATGTTTGTGGCCATGTCTTCTATACTCCAAAATCAGCAGAAGACTAATATCAGTCAACAAAACAGTTAACACTCACTATTTGAGTCTCATTTTTAAGCTCTAACATGGACTAAAATAACAAAGTTGAAGTGTCTTGCCCAGTGTGTTTGCTTCCTGTTAAGTTTTGGTGTTTTGGTGCTAACTGAGAAATGCTTTGTTTTTAGCTTAATTTAGCTTAAGCATGTGGTGATGCATTCAAGATTTTTTTTCTGCAGCATACAATATTTCCTTTGTTTTCTGTTACTGTTGCATTGCAGCAAACGTGGCTTAAGGATTTTAGGGAGCCAGCATATGATTGAAAATCAAATATTTTAAGTGAGTGTTTCATTCAGTCATTTTGTACAAACAAAAGTTGGAAAGAAACCTTTGTCTCTTTTTACCCTGCTATATCATAATATGACACAAGCTGTGGCTGAATAAAATGTGTAGTACCACATTTTTTTCCCTTGCCTGACACACAGGCTACATAAAATATTGCAAAAGGCCACCACTGGCCTGGAGGCTGCACATTGACAACTCTGGGTCTACATGCTATTACAGGAACATTTTCACATCTGTTATTAACAGGTTTCTCCTCATTATTTGTTTATATGACATAAATTAACAGCTGTTATGTAAATTAATTGTCATCCTCGCTATTTCTGTAAAAACTTTATAAGGTTTAATTAGTTGCAGGCCTGTATTGTAGCTGTTGTCATTACTGATTAATCTGGTGATTATTGTCTCCATAAATTAATTCAGTGTTTGGTCTATAACCTGTCAGAGAATGGTGAAAAATACCCATCATTATTTTCCAGGGTCTAGGGTGACATACTGTGGGCTATATGAATTTTTTCTGGATTAAGATAAGATGTTCAGTGCACTGGGATGAGAAGGTTGGGGTGTGGTGTGCTTCCATTTTAAGTTTGTTGCTAATTTGTATCTGCAGTCCCTGTTTAAGTAGACACACACACTTATATAACTAAATCAATTTGTCAAGTGACAATTATCAAAGATAATGTGGATTAATTATCTGTCAAACAACTTTGCACATGTACAGTTTCAGCTAACTAATCATCTCCTAAGAACAATGTGAAGATGCCATTGAATGGACATGAGCAGATATACTTCAGGAGGACTTATAAAAGAAAAAGAGGGCTGGATTAGCATAAGCTTTTAGTCTTTAGTCTTCCTCTTGGATTTTCTGAAATGGCTTTTAAAACTTTTGAGACATTTTTTGACCTTGCTGCTATTCATAGTTTTCATATGAAGTCATTATAAGAACACTGACCTGGAGGGCAAAAAAAGTTTTTTTTCCCCCCTGGCTGCCAGTTATTTATTTATTTATTTATTTATTTACCAGGTTTGTTTACAGCAAAAATGTAGAGTATGGCACTGTGTGCAAAGACACTTGTGCTAACCCTGACATATAAGTGCATGGCCAGAATACATCAATCTCACCTTCCCCCCTCTTTATTGGAAATAAATTCTGATTAGATTTGGCAGGACTGTGGTGCAGCATGTTGGGCAGCAAGGTGCGGTGGTGGTTAGCACTGTTGCCTCGCAGCAAAAAGGTCCTAGGTTTGAATCCACTAGCTGGTTGGGGCCCTTCTGTGTGGAATTTGCCCTTGTGCCTGAGTGGGTTATCTCTGGGTACTCTGTCTTGCTCCCACAGTCTCACTAAATATATTATTTGGTGATTCTAAATTGGCTGTACGTGTGAATGGTTGTCTGTCTGCAACAGCAGCATCATGGACCCAGATCAAAAATACATAAAACTGTCTGTCCTTTTGTACACATTCATGTTGGCAAGAGTGTAATAGGAGGGATTAACCACAGCATTAACCACATTATGGGGCGGCTGTGGCTCAGGAGATAGAGCGAGTCGTCTACTAATCGGAAGGTCAGTGGTTCGATTCCTGGCTCCCCTAGTCTGCATGCCGAAGTATCCTGCATGCAAGATACTGAACCCCACGTTGCTCCCGATGCATTCATCGGAGTGTGAGTGTGTGTGAATGTTAGTAAGCACTTAAGTGTAGATAAAAGTGCTGTATGAATGTATGTGTGACTGGGTGAATGTGGCCTGTAGTGTAAAGTGCTTTGAGTACACAGAAACTGAGTAGAAAAGCACTATATAAGTACCAGTCCATTTACCATTTACCATATCTGTAAAACATCACAAAAGGGATTATGCTGTTTTTAGTGATCGAAATACTGTGGAAAGTGCCGTATATGGATTACACGTGCCTAGCTTGATGTTTGCTCATATATCTCTTTTTGAGAGATTATCAAAATATTTATGGGCTGAAACACGTAAAGGGACAGCTTTGTGCTTCAGGTCTATGGAGTTTCCAGCATTAGAGACACCTTGTTGGAAAAGTTTTTGGCAGTCCAAGTCTATGTCAAGTAAAGCCAGTCAATTAAATGAAAACTAAGAATTGGTGTGATACAACAGTCCATGAATTAAACATGTAAAATGCTCAGCGTAAGTTAACTGAGTGCAGTTTCACTATACTCAGGTACACTCCTCTGTTATTTGACCAACACATTTCAGCTTGTGGCCTTCATCAGGGCCATTATCAAGGCCACAAGTCAAAGCATGTTGGTAAAATAATAAAGTTGTTCTACATACTACAAGTGTACACACGTGAAAATAAAGTACACCCTGTTTCAATTCTAAGGTTTTACATATCAGGACATAATAATAATTATCTAGTCTATAGCAGTTCTTAAAATTAATTACAACCTCAGATGAACAACAACACATGACATATCATACTGTGCCATTATTTATTTAACAAAAGCTAAACCAAAAAAGCAGAAGGAGTGTGTGAAAAACTAAGTACACCCTTACTGCTTCCATAGGAATTAAGACCTGATGATAATCAAATTCACTTGATTAATTGATCATCAGCAAGTGTGACCACCTCTATAAAAGCAGTTTGGCAGTTTGTTGGTCTGGAGCATTCAGCAATGATCTTAAAGAGGCAACCGCTGCTGCCCATCAATCTGGGTAAGGTTATAAGGCCATTTCCAAACAATTTGAAGTCCATCTCTCTACAGCAAGAAAGATTATTCGCAAGTGTAAAATATTCAAGACAGATGCCATTCTTGCCAGGAGTGGACGTCCCAGCAAATTCACCCCAAGGTCAGACTGTGCAATGCTCAGAGAAATTGCAAAAACCCAAGAGCTACATCTCAGACTCTACAGGCCTCAGTTAGCATGTTAAATGTTAAAGTTCATAACAGTACAATCAGAAAAAGATTGAACAAGTACTGCTTGTTTGGAAGGGTTGTCAGGAGGAAGCCTTTTCTCTCTAAAAAAGAACATGGCAGCCCCCCTTAGGTTTGCAAAGTTGCATTCGAACTGAAACAATGTAAAGAAAAGCAGGCTAAAATTCCTCCACACTGATGTGATAGACTGATAGAGTCATTTAAAAAAACAATTACTAAGTTATTGCTGCTAAAGGTGGTTCTGCAAGCCACTGAATCGTGGGGTGTACTTAGTTTTTCACACACTGCTTCTGCATTTTGGCTTAGTTTTTGTTAAATAAATAATGACATGGTGTAATATATCATGTATTGTTGTTCATCTGAGGTTGTATTTAAATAATTTTAGAACCTGCTAAGGATCAGATGATGTTTTCTTTTGTTATGTCCTGATATATAAAACCTTAGAACTGAAAGAGGGTGTACTTTCATTTTCATGAATGTAGTTTGGAACACTGATGTCCGTGGCTAAGGGAGGCTACCACAAAATGATTCAAAAATGCACTTTGCAGATTCTGTCATGATTTTCTTTCCATGGAAGTTAACCCAACTTCTGCTGCGTAACGCTATGTGGGCTCAGAATATGCACCTTGGCATAAGTGGCTCAGCACCAGCACTGGAACCAGAGCCAGAACCATGTTGATGCAGGTATGAAGTGTGTGTTTGTCTGTCTCTGTGCTATAAGTCCTTAATGGTTCCTCACATGACACATCCTTCACACTCACTTTTATTAAAGTAAGTTTACATCTTGCACACAGTTTTTCTTTTGGATTCCTGCATTACATCAATGTTTGACAACTTAATTTCAGTGCAGAACATATATGTTAATGCAGCTTTGTGTAGTTCTGCTGAATGAAGCTGTCTTTGTGCTTTCATCATTGGCATCTCACGGTAGAGTTAGAGATGCCAGAAAATTGTTCCATTTGTTGCTTTGTTGCTGTGCCCTGAAATGAAGATACCCTCCTCCACATTAAATCAGCATTCTTATGCAGTGAAAATAACCCAGAGAAAGTATCAGAAGTTAGAATGATGTACAAAAACTATTTTCCTTTCATCTTAAAGTTGGCTAAGGGTGGATTTTCGTAAGATATTTTAGAATTAAATGCTCTCATCCATAAAATTTGAAATGCAAAAACAATGATAACAGTCATGTGACATGCAATTGTTGAACAGTTTCTCTTTTTTCTGGTTTCGGGAATAGAATTGTCTTTCTCACAAAGGTTTCTCACAAAGTTTTATTTTAAATGTAAATATGTGTACAATGTGATAAAATATAGTGAATCTGAAAAAGAAAACACATACAACTAAATAATATTAATGAACTATTTTTTTTTACAGCTGCAGAATACAGAGAACATAGCCTGAAGGATTTGTTTCCATAATTACCACAAAATTAATGAGCTAACTGAAACAGTGTGTCTTGCAGCAGTTTTATATGCCTTTTCCTAAAATTTGAGAAATATTAAGGGCCTAAATTTAAGCAACACATGTCCCGTGGAAGATAAAAATTCCCTTTATTAGTTTATGCTACTGGCCCAGTAATTTGTGTTTGTTGTGGTGTGAAACAGTCCCCAGTGTATTACCGAGCCACATCAGACACAAACCATTTCATATTCTAAAATGCAAAATATGAAAAAGGTCCTTTTTAATAAAACATTTGTTGTTTAACAAAAAGGTTTAAAATCTCCTCTTCCATATTCATTGCAGCTCCACAGTGGGGCAATAAAAGTTAGAAAAGTGACATCAGGGTTGCTGGTTTGAATTTAAAGGTAAGGTGAGGTGCAGCACTTTGGTATATCATTAACTATCAACAACAAACAGTAGTCTGCAAAGAATCACTATGCTATACTATTCATTGTGGAACCTAACCGGCTGATAGTAGTCAAGCTTTTTTAAAAATTATACTGAATAACTCAGTTACCTTGTAATGGCACTAAAAATTTAGTGACAGCTATGCCATGTGGTTTCTGCAGATATTGTATTATTTATTATGGCTCCCTAATTACCTATGCATTAGCTTTAATTTTTTAGGGGTCATTTACAGGGGAGCCAAAGTTTCTGCTACACTAGAGCTGGTTGAATTGTTTTTTTTAATACCTGGGGTTCAAACTTTTGTCTATAGGTAAAAAAAAACAACAAAAAAACAAAAAAACCCCAAAAACAAAACAGACTCCTCAAATCCTTATAAATGTAAATTGTGAAATTTCTGTGAAAGACCAACTGAAAGTGCCACACAATCTCACGGCAATTCATGAAACAGTCATAAAACAACAGTGGTGTGAAAAAGTGTTTGCCCCCTTCCCAATTTCTTTTTCACACTTAAATGTTTCAGATCATCAAACAAATTTTAATATTAGTCAAAGATAACCTGAGTAAATACAAAATGCAGTTTTTAAATGATGATTTCATTTATTAAGGGAAAAAAGAAATCCAAACCTACCTGGCCCTCTGTGAAAAAGTAATTGCCCCCTAAACCTAATAACTGGTTGTGCCTCCCTTGGCAGCAACAACTGCAATCAAGCATTTGTGATAACTGACAATGAGTCTTTCACATCACTGTGGAGGAATTTTGGCCCACACTTCTTTGCAGAATTGTTTTAATTCAGCCACACTGGAGGGTTTTCCAGCATGAACGGTCTGTTTAAGGTCATGCCAAAGCATCTCAGTCAGATTTATATCCAGACTTTGACTAGACCACTCCAAAACCTTCATTTGGTTTTTTTGAGTCATTCAGAGGTGGACTTGCTGGTGTGTTTTGGGACAT
>VUQI01055860.1:0-13335 GCA_015106735.1 Paratilapia polleni | reverse complement strand
GCCATAACTTCTGTCTCCTGAGAAAGGTGTCCTCATAGCTCAGATGTTGCATCAACTGTAAATGAGGCGTTGTTGTGTAGCTCTCCCTTCCTCTGTGTGTGTGTGTGTGTGTGTGTGTGTAAAAGAAAAAGTATTTGTGAAATTTGTTTGTTCATGTCTGTCATATCTGCCTTTGTGTGGGTGTGTTTATGTCTGTGTCTGTCTTAGTGAGGACAACTTTCCATTCTAGACCACAGGAATGAGGACATTTTTAGAAAGTGAGGACGTATTGGGACAAACATCACTCTGGGACAGATCTTCAAAGGGCTGTTTGATGGGTCAGGTTTAGTTTGAGGTTATTATTCGGGTAATGTGTTATTTCAGTGAGAGTCCTCACGAAGATAGAAGTGCAGTCACGCATGTGTGAGTGTGAGAGAGTCTCAGAGGTAATGAATAATCGTCCACCGTCATGGAAACCAGTCGGTTTTCTCTTCAGCATCCCAGATGACATCAAACAGTGCAGCCGCCATCATTAGCCGTGGGATGTTTTCCTGTTTACTGAAAAATCACTTGTTTTTTTGTTTTTTTAAGAATTCAGAAGGAAACTGACAGTAATAAAAGTTCGTGCTGTCATCAGGAAGCTGTTGTTTTGACAGAAAGCTTCGCTCTCGCACAGACTGTTGGGCTTTATTTTTTCACTCAGAGATGCTTCCTCTTGATAAAGCCTCCTGTGTAAGTGCTCGTCACGGCGCTGCTGTCAGTGCGCTGCCTGTTTACCTGCCTCACACCCGTCTGTGACTCGATTACTGCTGTGGAACGAACATACTGACAGGTGAATTTAAGATATCTGGCAGTACAATAATATCTGTCACAGCAAACTGTGTGAGGAATGATGACCGCTGGTCTTTACTCTGTCAGGCTTGATCGCACCAGGAACCTCATACATGAAATGGATTTACAATTATTAATGAACAGTTATTTATAAAACCTTAGTTTGACATGGAAATGCAAAAGTCTGCATTTGACTGATTGGTAATGTGTGTTTGTGTGAGTGTGTGTGTGAATGTTAGTAAGCACTTAAGTGTAGATAAAAGTGCTGTATGAATGTACATGTGACTGGGTGAATGTGGCCTGTAGTTAAAGCGCTTTGAGTACACAAAGCTGAGTAGAAAAGTGCTATATAAGTACCAGTCCATTTACCATTTAATGTAACAGGGCCGAAAGATGAGAAGGTGCAAAAAACTGCAGTTCCTCTTATGTCCACTTGAGGCTCGCTCCTAAAGTGAGTCAGTCCCCATAGACTCCCATGTTAAAATGTCCAACTTTGCAGCAGAAATAAATATGTTTACAGCCTGCTGCAAAACATGGTTTTGGTCTCTATAGCTAATCTCTCGCTTCATAACAACTGTACAGAAGTTAGGGGGCGTGGCCTCTTTGACTGACAGGTGGATGGTGACACAGACAGCTGTAGCTGCTAGCTGTCTGCTAGGCTTCACCTCAGCTAATTGGAGTCCCTGAACTGGACCTCTGGACCGTGTTTGTGCTGTTGGAACCTTTTGGAGCAAGTTAGCTATTGTTAGCTTATAACTTGGTCACCACGTTGTCCAAAAATTTTCACTTCTGGTTTCAAAAAAATCCACATGGCAATGACTAAAATACCACGTGAGTCTTTTATAAACAATCTAGATAGATAGATACATTTATTTGTCCCTGTGGGGAAATTTGATTGCAGTGGAAGTCACCTGACATTTGTATACACCACATAAAAACAATCACACCAATGTAAGACATTAAACAACACAATATACAGACACCCTGTCTCTCCTTGCATCTAGGGATGATTTTGGCCAGACCAACTGGGCAACCTATGCATTGCTTGTGTTCAAAGGTTTGATGGCTTAAGGAATAAAAGACAGTTTGGACCTGTTTTTTGTGAACAAGGGGGACAGTAGCACCATGTAGATGGTGGTAGTTTAAAGGAGACAAGTTGATGCCTTTCATCACTCACAATATTATTTGCCTTGCTCCATACATGGTCCCTATAAATGCTTTCTAAGCTTAGTAATGTAATTCCCAACATCTTACTAGCTATTGTTGCTGTCTTTCTAATTGCCTTTTTCTGTGCCTCAGAGGCATTTCCAAACCAACAAGTAATACAGAAAGTCAACGCAGTTTCAATAAAAGCACATTAGAACATGTGAAGCATTTTAGAATCCACCTTGAAGGATAGAAGTTTCCTCCGAAAATATGTTCTTTGTTCTGCCTTACTGCCCAGGCAGTCAGTCAGTCTAAGATTCCCATTTCAGTCTATGATCAAGTACAACCCCAAGATACTTATATCTGGTCATAGACTGAAGCAGTTCTCCATTAATGAAGGTGGGCTGGGATGATGGTTTCCTCCTAAAATCAGCTGACATTTCCTTTGGCTTTGCAGTGTTGAGGACAAGATTTCCCCTCTCACAACATTTAATAAAATGTTCAAGAAATATTAGCAAAAATGTCATGGTCCTGGGTCTTGAACCCAGAGTTTTAAGTTTTGTGGACTTTGAAATTTTGTTAACTATTTCTTGTCTCATTGTGTTTTTAGGTTGTTTATTGCTTTATTTGCTTTTCAAATCTCTTGAGCCTGTAGTTCTTGGTTTCAGTTTATTTATGTTTGAAATCTGGTTAGGATTTACTTAGTATAGTTGCGTTATAGTACGTTATTTTTCCTAGCTTTCTCTTTCGAGACGTGTTTATCCTTCATCAACTCCCACCAATTTGCATGTTACAGCGTTCTTATTTGGCATGTCTGATTGTACCCCTATATAGACTTATATTTTGTGTTATGAAACATGTAAATGGTGCTGCTACATTCATGAGATGTTCTCTACAAATACAGACTGATGTAATTTTCACATGGGACTGGTGCAAATACACATTATATAATGGATTTCGGCAAAGTATGTTTTGGGGTTCATTGGTAAAGAGGTTCATGGGTGTGTGGGTAAAGAGGGCGTGCTTGGAAAACAGGCCAGGGGGTGTGCTTGTATGGACTCAGACTACCTATCTACGTAACTATGTATCTATCTAACTATGTAACTAACTTATATATTTATTTCTATACTATCTATGTATCAATCTATCTACACTGATTCGCTACAAAATATGCAATCTTAACACTACTAACTTTCAAAGCATCTAAAGACAGCAGCAACAAAACCAACCTACTCCACCAACCACCAACCAGTCTCTAGGCCTCTGTGACTGGGACATAAGTCAGTGACATAAATGGTGGTGTCTGCAAATGTCTGTGTGCATTCACAAGTGAATATAATTCTGGCATTGCACATAAAAAGTGACCTCATGCAGCATAATTATAGGAATTTGGTATAACTCAACATATTGCATGACAATACATAACTGTAACATTTAAAATGAAAGAATTAAAGTTAAATGCAAGATTTAACAGCCCACTGGTGTTTTATTGTTTTGTTTTCATAGTAAATGTCCTCTACATTAATACTCTGTCCATCAGTGATGAGTCCGTCAGTATAATTTTTTAAATTGCAGAGCAGAGACCCTAAAGGTATCTCCAGGGAATATTTTGTTGCAGTGTCATAGCTCTTTCGGCCCTAAAGTGTTGACCTTTGACTGTAGTGCCCCCCTCTGGACCAATTAGTGTAATCTTAGAGGCGTCCTCACACATGTCCAAATTAACATCAGACAGACAGATGAATGGACACCCGTCTCCTTTAGCCCTTTCCTCATTAGCAGGAACTCAGAATAGACATGGACAATACGTCCCTCATCTGACAGTTTGATTTTTTTTGAAGGTCCAATCCACTGGAGTTTTGACCTTGAACAGGGAGGTCATTGCAGTTGGATTAGAAAGTCGCTCTGGGCACGTTTTGAAAAAGGCCAGGTTGTGCTCGCCTCTCCAGTGCAGCTACTGTAGATAGATCTATCTGTGCACCGCCCAGCCAGAGAAACTGAATTGGCTCCTGATCAAATGTTTGATCTTAATTATCACACTCCTAAAGGAAGGATTTTTTTTGTCTTTTTTTGGAGGGGTGGGGCTGGAGATGATTATCCAAAATGAATTTTGTATGAGTGAAGAGACAAGAGAGCAGCTCTCATTCCTAGTTCAAGCACAGCCAACACAGAGCAAATGAATCTTAAAATTATCATAGGTCACTGAATTAATTCTCCAAATGGCAATTGGTGTGATTTCTCCAGGGGGAAAGTGACTGGCAAGTCAGCTCCCTGGCTCACCTGTAGGGGTGGATGTGAATTTCCAGTGGCAGAGGTGGAGGTCACAACCTGTTTTGGGGAGATTCTGGTTCACTTGTTGCTGGAGTACTTTTGAGTTTCTGCTGCAGAGTCAAACGTGAGGTGGAAGGCACTGTTGCTTAAATTTTCGATGGTTATGTAACGCAGTTCAGTTCTTCAAAGCTGTCATTTAAATAAAAAAAACACTTGTGGAGTTTTTGAGCCATCAAAGCTTTCTCAGTTAAGGTTCATTTAATTTAACCTGATAAGCTGTCTGGTCTGAGGACTCCCACTCGTTTTCCACAAGTCTTTTTGTTGCCTGAGACGGATTCTGTCTGAGCTATAATTTCTTCAGATCAGACACTTTTGCGATGCTCTTGACATATACAGAAATGTCTGTCTTCCCCCTGCTGCTCTAAACTGAAAACCTCTGTGCGAATAAAGGCCAAGACATGAGAGTTACATTTACAGTAAGCTTGCGTCAAAAGGGGGGGGGGGATTTTTATATAAAGCCACCTGCTTGAATTTTGTTGAGGCTTAAAATTAATGTTGGGTCTTCAACACAGAGCTTCCTGAACAATTGGGTGACATCACAGTGGCTGTCTCTAGCTTTTAAATGCAATCTTTACAAGTAAAATAGAAGACAGTATGTACAATAACTTCTCCAAAGCATGCATTATTACCTTTGAGTAATGCTGTCATAGACAAGGTGGTGCTGTTGTGCTACAGGAAGGGTGTGACTATGAATCTGATAGTAGGAGACTCTTGGGTGACTCAGCTTTTGATGAAAAATTACCATCACACACTCTCCAGTCCACACCAGAGAGTGTTCATTAAGACAAGTGCAATACATCCATTATTAACTTAAGTTAATCATTAAAGAGAGCTGCAGTTTCAGCTGTAGAACTTCACAAAGACAGCATTTCTCTTCTTTTCTCCAGTGTTGAGGAGCTGCAGTCATCTTGCCTTAACAGGCGAAAGCTTTATTGGAGCTGTCAGTGCACAAAGTAGGTGAATGGTTGGTGCTTGCGCTCATTGTGAGCCGTGTAGTGACAGGCTTTGGCTGTGTCAGAAGGCCTATTAAATCATGATTTGTGCATTACACATTGTCCCAGATGTATAAAAATTGCTCAGTTTCTGCACATTTGTCAAAGCTACCTGTACAACCCCACATCCAAAAATATCATAACACTGTGCAAAATGAATAAAAAAAAAAAGAATGCACTGATTTGCAAATCATTTCAAAGGCACACATAATTGAAAATAGTGCCCCCCCATCATGGTTCAGTTGGCGTAACAACGTGAGTCTCATACAGGTAGCCCCCTCCTGACCAATATGAAAAAGATCTGCATTTATGTAAATGAAAAATGTACTTTTGTATGAATATTTTCTTATACATTATTACATATTCTTTATTATTACTAGTTTTTATTATGCATAAACTAATATGGGCCGGCATGATGGTACAGTGGTTAGCACCGTCGCCAAGAAGGTTCTGGTTCGGCGTCTTTCTGTTTGGAGTTGGCATGTTCTCCTTGTGCCTGCGTTGGTTTCCTCTGACATGCATGTTAGGTTAATTAGCAATTCTAAATGGGCTGTGTGTCGAGGTGGATGAAGATCTTAAAGTGTATGGAATAAAGCATCATATAAATGTGCGGTTAATGCTACAGTTACATTGGTTGGAGACCACAGCACGACCTAAATCGATGCCTTTGAAACGGTTGCTTTAAAGACAGGAACCAGGTCTGCAATCATTCGCAGTCAGCTGTCAACTTCAAAGCAACTTTGGTGCATCAAGACAGCAATAAAACTGCAGTAAGACAGAGTCAGTGTGGTCTCAGTTTGCCACTGAATGGGGTCAAGTTGGCAATAACATGTAATCTGTTTGTGATAACAGAGTGTTGCACACTCAACCTCTGGGCAACCAGTTGGTCACCGCAACTACTTGCAATCAGTTCCCAACAGCAAAAGAATTCAATATAATCACTGAGCAACCACCGTTTTCTATTTATTTATTTATATTTATATATATATATTTTTTTTTTCCCTCCGAATCACAAGGAGGTTGCCGTCCTATATTTACTCGTGTGACAGGAGCCATAGATGTGGCTGAAGCCAAACATGAGCCTGAAAATCAAACCAAATGTTTTCTGTTTCCTTCACTGCTCTTCTTTCTGATCAGATGTTCTGATTTCCTGTGGCCCCCCAGAATGTTGCAGTTTAAAAAACTCTGGACCTTGGAAATTTCACAGATTTTATAATTGTCCTTTCCATTCGCTCTTCTCAGAATCAAATGCAGAGCAGCAACAGAAAAGGACTAGATGTGTAGCACTTGTCTCTGAAGTACTATTAACATTGGTACTGATGTTGCAATATATAAGGGCACATGGAGGACATTCATTTCCTGTTAATGCTTTATGCTGCACAAAACCATCATTATCTCAGGAGCAGCTATACATGATTTGATCAGATTTTCAGCTTATTGGTCAGAAGTAGATTATCTCCTGCCTCCAGGTAGAAAATCACTGAGCTTGTGTGTTACCACCAATTTGGACGACACCACCAAACCTTGTTAACCTGCTCACTGGGACGTCAGATGAGGCCTCACGTGGATCATTTTAGAAAGTTTTGAAGACTAGTTGCGAGCTTCCGATATCGGTCCCTCAAAGGAATAGTTAATTATTGCAATCCAGTTTCTATGTTATTATCTGGTTCTCTACTTTTTTTTTTAATATGGATAATAAAGACCAAGGTATCCACATATGATGTTTTTATAAAACACAAAACTAATGATTCCCTGTTTAAAAACCTGCCAGCTGCAGTGCTCACCTCTGCAAAGTGTGTCTTTATTAGCACTCCGTCCTAATTTCTCTCTAAACACCCTCATGTTTCCAAGAGTCTGCTCTCACCGATGGTGAACAGCACTAATTATTACAACTCAAATGCAGAAAACATTTATTTTGGCAGAACGTTTCAGACATCTGTTGTGGGTTCGTGAAAGCTTCACTGTGAAATGCTGACAGATACACAATAAGCATCTCTCTTCACATAAAGACAAGTTTTTGTAAATAGAAAATGGAGGGAGGAAATCTGCTTCTTTTGATTGTGACTGGAGGTGAATTATTCGTTTATTCTCTCAACAAACAATCGTCAGTGTTTGGGGAAAAGAATAGGGAGGATTCTTCAGCGCTCAGTGTGCACAATAAAGAAAGGGAACAGGTATGGAAGGAAGCAAAATCCAGTCAGTCAGTCTGAGAAGTGTAACAGGTAAAGTGTTATGCTCCTAAAATGCAGTCTTTGTTACTAAAATACGTATTTTGTTTAATATGTTTTTTTATATGCTGAGCGTCCTTTTTCTTTTATGAAAAGAATGACTGACTCCTCCTGTTCTGTTTCTGTCAATCACATCTAACTATAAAAGCAACAAGAATGCACAGAAATGATAATAAGTGTGACAAAAGAACCCCAAGCATCTGTGTCCATATGTAGAAAAGCATTTTTTACATGTTAATTAAATGTTCAAGAAAAATGTTCATCTAAGTTTCTGTTAAGTACAAAAAAACTTGCATATAGTTGCATAAATCTCAAAATGGTTATTATAGATTGAAAATTATATATAAAAGATGGATGTGGCAGCCCTAACGTCACCCGTTTCTGGACTCCTCGGTTAGTGTTAGCGTTTTGGCTGTGGGCGCGGTGGCTTTTTGGAGCCAGAAGTGACTGTATTTGGGTGAGAGCCATTCAAGATGTGGACACGTTACTGTTTGAAGACTAAATTTTTAGCTGGGATTATATTTTATTGGGCTTGTGTGATTTAGGCATAATTTACTCTTTACCTGAGCCTGCTCCCATCGCTAGTTAAAATTAATGTGTGAAAGTGAAAAGTATTTTGATCACATCAGAGAGATCTGCCACTTCTCCTCTCTCTTTCTCGTTAGCAGAGTCTACAAAACATTCGTTACTTTAACTGTTTGTGTCATCAGTGGCAGCTCCTATTAGTTGCAGGATAAATAACTGGGTGGTTGTTGAGTGGTTTATATGCTCTCTGCAAATCCCAGAGATTGTCTATGAGGTAAAAATGAGGGTCTAAATCATACTTAAACAAAGTCCAGTTTTCTTTTTTAAAAAAATGATCTCAGAAGCTTAAAAAGTCAGAGCAGCTTGTAAAAAAAAAAAAAAAAAAAGCTCCCATTTAGACCTTTTTTTTACAAGCTCTAAATGGGAGAGACAACATAGCATTAAGACGACTCCCTAAATGGACAGATTGCAGGTGTAAATCCAGCAGCCTGGTGTTCCTGTTTTGCTCTGTGTGGATGGTGCTAATGGAGCTAATGCACCGTAGGAGAAAAAGCCTCAAATCTTTTCACCCATAAACTCCACAACTGTCTCACAAATCCAGGCCTGGCCATTACTTCAGCAGGACACGGCCGTATTTCTCCCAGCCTGTAACTACTCCAGGCGCAGGGCGGTTTATGTGTTACTCCTGTAATTAAACCTTTGGATGCTTTCCCCAAATCAATGGAAAGTACCAGCATAAAACACAGGCTTCGAGCATGCCTGTGTCTGTGTGAAGGCCGATCAGATTGATGGTGATTGGTGGTGTCGCTCGAGGCTGTCTGACACCAGAGGTGCGACCTTGGCCTTTCCAGTTCAGCAGCATTTGAGCCGCTGCCATTGCTCCACCTATCACATTTTGTTGTTTTATCAGCAAAGCAACCTTGCCTCCCTTTCTGCTGCCGGCTGACAATCCAGACAGAGCCTGGAGGAGGTAATGACGCCAATTAGCCACTAAAGAAGGCTTTTTGCGGCTACGTGCTGTCACTGTCTTCAAGTGAAAATATGCTGGAGAACAGATGGAAACGGCATGTGCTTTGTAGACTTGGAGACTCTCGGGGTGTCTCTTAGGGGGTGATTTGGCAGTGTGGGGTATCGGACCCATTGTTGCGAGCTATTCAGTCCCTGTGGCGATAAGTCAGACTTTGGACCTCACCAGGGCTGCCCTTTGTCTCAGACACAGCCAAGGGACAGAGGGGTCCACTTTGGTGGCCCTGGGATCATATTTCTGCTTTGATGTGTATCTGTTGGCTTCCTCTGTGGCCTCGTGCTTGGGTGGTTTGCAGCTGAGTGTGAAGCAGCACAGAAGAAAATTAGCACCTCCAAGGGAGGAATTCCTGCTCCAAGTGGAGGAGTTTAAGTATCTCGCCGTTGTGTTCAGGTGTGAGGGGAGAGTGGAGCAGGAGATTGACAGATGGATTGCAGCGTCTGCAGTGATGTGGACACTCTACCAGTCTGTTGTACGTTACACTCAGCTCTTTTTTTCTTTTTTTTTAAAGGTGAAGCTTTCGATTTACTGGTTGATCTACATTCCTACTCTCACCTTTGATCACAAGCTGAAGGCAGTGACCAAAATAATAAAAGTTGTGGAAATGAACTTCCTCCGATGGGTCTCTGGGCTTGAGCTTAGAGCTCGGTCATTCAGGAGGTCATCAGAGTTGACATCTCGGTGAGGTGTTTCAGTCGTGTCCATCCAGGAGGAGACCCCGGGGTGGAGCCAGGATTACGTCTCTCGGCTGACTCTGGAATGCCTTGGTGTCCCCCCGGAAAAGCTGGAGGTGGTGGCTGGACAGAGGGAGGCCTGGGCATCTCTGTTTAGACTGCTGCACCCTCAACTTGGACTGAGATCAGTGGTAGAAAATGGTTGCATGGGATAGATGGAAAGTTGCTGTGAAAAGTCAGGTACACATCTGCCCTGCTGGGAAGGCTTTCTTTATCTTCTATCTGCAGAAGGAAAATAGTCTCAGAAATAAATTTGCTTCTAAGTAGCTGTTATGTAAATGCACAGAGTGGACTGCAGCCATCAGTGGGAGGAAAAGGTGCTCTCGTTCCATGAGCATGCCATTTTGAATTTTAATGTGTGGTTTTTATTGTTTGTCTTTATTGTGCTTCCTGTGCGGGTGGCACAGTGACAGGTCATTATGTGGCTTCCTGCTAGCTGCTGTAGCTGGTGTCAGGACAGCACGGTGTGTATTCCTGCGTTTGGTCTGAGCGCTCGCAGTGACAGGCACTCGCCTAAGTCACGGCTTCCATGTTGGCCTCATTAACTGGAGTGTTGCGTGGGTTTTATATCAATGTCACAGCTGTCAGGGCGTGCGGAGGTGGGCTGAGAACGAGCCTGGTGCGTCCTGCCTGTTTATCTCCAGCACGGATCATTCTCACTCATTAGTAATCAGCTCATAATCACAAACTACTAGAGAGGCAAAACAGAGAAGGGAAGCCATTAAAAGATGCACCATGTTTGGAGCCTCACTTTTTTTTTTTTTTAATGCTATGGTATATTATCAGTCATTTGCTATTCATAGAGCCGCAGCTGCTGCTCCTCCTGAGCTTTACGTGCAGCCCGGCCTCATGTTTAAGCATGTTGGTCTTCCCAGGCGACTGATTTATGCCACTCTTATTTCTGCTCCAACAGGGAGCTCATCTGAGCCGGACAGCGGGGCGTCCCTGAGTCTTGATAGTGGAAACTGCAGTTGCAGATTGCTGTCAAGGCTTCTCTGCAGGAAGCTGAATGCGTGACTTTATTTTTTTTGGATAAAATTCTACTCTATAATTTAGCTGCTTGCCCCCTGCTCACTGAACGATTGAGTATCATTTTTTCTTTGAACAGCCTTTTCATTGAGCACTTTCCTTTTCCTTCTTTCATTTTTTGTTGGTTTGGACAAAGGTTAGGTAACCAGTTGGCATCCTTCGGGATTTAGTTTAGCAGTTAAAAACCTGAGCAGAAAGCTTTGTTTATCCCTTGTTTTCATTCTGGTTTCAGGTCAGGACTCATTCTGTTCCCCCCACAGGCCTCCTCACAGTCTCTGCTAGGATTTCTGGGAATCTGTAGTGTTATTTAGCTTCAGAACAAAAGCAAAGAGAAGCATGTGGACCTGTGGAAGGATTCCTGCTGGTGTTGATTGTTGTTCTGCTATTGTTAAACTAATAGAGTGAGTTTTAGCCGAGCAGTAAAATGCAGGAATTATAGTGGATTTAAACGAGTCACAAAACATTAAAAGCTGCAAATTAAACTTAATAAACTTGCCAGAATCCTCTGTAAGAAATGTTTCATGTTTCATGTTTAGGTCGACCACAAGACAATTAACAAATAGAAAAATCTCAGTGAATAAAACTCAGACATCGTATTGGATCTCGTCAGATGATCACCTAAAAGTTTTTTTCAATATTCTAAAAACAGATAAGAAATGTATAATAAATAATAAATACCTCAAGACTATTCTTTTTCTTTGGCCTGTTTATTTTCTTTTGGGAGGTGAAACTTATATCTTACTACAGTTAATGACTCGAGTACTTCCACCCGAAGTAACTGAGAACTTATTGTATTTCACTAAACAGATGATGAGGTTGTTGTTGCGGTGGTAAGCAAAATCATTCAGGTGCTTCCCACAGAAGGATCTCATACTGCGGACATGCATCATCTCCACCATTTCTGGACTGCAGCTAGTGACCATTGTCCTTTTTCTGCTCTGGAGTGTCAGTGTAACCAGAACCTGCAGCAGCTGGAGAACTTTGTGTGTTGCTACGTCAAGATCACCCAGGCTGCACAGCAGAACAAGGACGAACTGTGGTTACCAACTGCTGTCCAAGATGGTGAGCTGGAGTTGATCTGCAGGATGAGGGACTGACTGGAGTGACAACTGATGATGTTCCTTAGTTATTTATTTGTAATAAATATCTTAAAAATTATAAAATTTTAAATGGGATTTTTAGGTAAATGATTTTTAGAAATTTAGAAAGCTTCAGCACACTCACATATGTGCTTGACATGCATCCTTGCCCGTGTGTGCATATACCAAATGGAACATAAATCTGTGAGAAACACTGCTGTAATTTTAGTTTTTTTGCACTAATTGACTGCAGCAAGATCACACTCACACAGATTCTGCCTCCAAAAACATTTCCCCTACGGCCATTTCATTTTATTTATTACTCAGTCTAAAATGAAAACACAGACAACCTTTCTGTAGTGTGTGGAGTTTCATCCATAACGGACACCAAACAGGTGTTGCACCTTCAAGCTGTGTGATTGGTAAGCCTGCATCGATGACGTCATTCCACTAAGCCTGTGAGTCACAGCCGTCAGCGCTGAGGATCAAAGCAACTTTGAACTTAAATACAAAACTCCTGAGAATTTTCTGACTCAGAAGTCAAAGTTCAAAACCGTTTCTTTGACGTTCTGATTTTCAGCTGTAAATTCACTCTGCTTGTAATTCAGTGAGATTATCGCATCATAGAGATTTAACTCAAATCCTGGAGGAAATGTGCAGGAAATATAAATTAATACTTAAAGAAGCAATTAAAACATTTTAATTAAACACTCCACCCAGGAGATGAATCTCTATTAAAAATGAAAGTTTGTGGGGAAAGCAGGCTGTATTGATCTATAAATGATCAGTGTCTGGGTGTTTCTTTGTTGTCCACAGCCACCTGATAATGTTTCAGTTCATGAAGCACCCGCAGCAATCTGAAGGCAGCAGGATGTGTATAAGTTACAAAACTTCAGCCCGTGTGTTTACCTCGATTTAAAGGGTTCAAACCCAAAGGCGTTAAACTCTGAAGTTTTATACCAGTTTCTTAATGGGATTTTTTTCTGAAACAGGAGCTCAAATTGTTGTGAGCTGGAAACAGCAAGAAGCATGAAACTTTGGCCGCTAATGTGTATTTATGTGTACATGTTTTCTGAGTAAAAGAATTTAATGGACCACACAGTGGGGCTGTAAGTAAGGACCTAAAGTTCCTTTTGTTTTTTTTCCTTTAAAGAGTACAGCCCTCTAACTGTAAGTTACACTTGTCTTGAAATTTGACCCACAACTTAAATATATATATATATATATATATACAGCTCCGGAAAAAATTGAGACCACTGCAAAATTATCAGTTTCTCTGATTTTGTTATTTATAGGTATATGTTTGAGTAAAGTGAACATTTTTGTTTCATTCTATAAACTACTGACAACATAACTCCCAAATTCTATATACAAATATGTCTTTCACATTGCTGTTGGGTGACTTTATGCCATTCCTGGTGCAAGAATTCAAGCAGCTCA
>VUQI01055856.1:29759-50744 GCA_015106735.1 Paratilapia polleni | reverse complement strand
TTTGTTTATTTTTTTTTTTTTTAAAAAAAAAATTTTACCCCTTTTTTTTTTTTTTTTTTTACAGTTATAAAACACTAAACATTTTGCCATGTCTTATAAGAAATACACATGGGGGTCTTAAATTTAATGAGACTTTTTTTTGAGCATCCTGAAAATCCAAATTTACAAAAATTCTCAATATAACAACCCAGTGCTACACCTTTGCTAATTCATCCGCATATTTTACACACTGACACTTTATTAACACTTCTGATCTAATTAAGTAAACTGAAATAAATTACTTTTGATGTGAGATTATTTCAGTGATTAAAAAAAAAAACATCACTGCCAAAAAAAAAGCTTTTTATGAATGAATGTGCTTACTATTTAATTCACATGGTTTTTATTCTTTAGCAAGACAGAAATGGAAAATGCTAATAAATTTAGGGACAAAAATTGCGTATGATTGCTCAGACACAGTGGTGGGTCAGCTTATCCACTGGCTCATCACTCCCCTAGTTCTTGTCATCACCACTCAACCTGAACATCAAGATCATCTCAAAAAATACACGTGTAAACCTTTACATGCTCAGCAGGATTACATTTCTGATTCTATAGAGTGTATCTGTAACATAACTTGACCGGAAGGAAATATATTTTCTCCATAAATCTCCATAAGGGTTAGCATGGCAACCATGTTATGAAAACTTAATGGTAGACTTCACCAACCTCTCTGCTATTATACAGTACTTTCCATAAGTGGAGGCTTTCTGCTCTATTGTGCTCAGTGATTACAGGCCTGTGCAGTGGTGTGCACTTGGAAAGATGCTGTTCTTTTTTTACTGGCTTAAGTATTGACAACTGCTCTAAATTGCAACAGAGAAAGAACATGTTTTCTAAGTGCAGTTTTTTTTTTTTTCTTTGAATGCAGTCCAAAAACCTGAGCTGAGGGCATGCATGTCAGAAGTCAGACCAGTTATGGATCTCTCTATGTATCCGAGGTGAGAATAAATTCTCCTTGCATCATCACACATCCACATCTTTTTCCAATCTGGTAGCTTTTGGAAAATATACCCTAAGGTGACAATACAAGACAAGTGAAATGGTGTAGCCATGCTTGCAAATACACTCACACCTTATACACTCTCTGTCTGTCTCGTTCCGTCACCCTGCATATCTCCAACATGAACACACAAATACAGAGAGAGAGAGCGCATATGCCTTCAGTCACACAAATGAGTATTGTGTGGTCAGATCCCACTGCTGTGTGTCACACAGTTTATGGGCCTGCTAGCTTTTAAGTGGCCTTTTAAGATGTTCTGCTGAGCCATTAGTAGCACTTCACCATAAAACTACATCATTTAGGGAGCTGACTCACTGAGTTGTGCCTGTGCCCTTAAAGACTGAGGTTGCCCAGCAGGACTAAATGCAGGTCTGTCCTTTGTGAAGTGAGTTTGTGCCTGCTATTTTGTTTCTGTATTTGCTGAATGTATTTGTATATGTACCACATCTATTTGTCCTTGTAAGCAAATGTTTAACAGAGACACTGAAATAAATTGTAATTTTTTTTTTTAAAATTATTTAAGAGTATGGGCTAGTTGGACTGTGCCTAAGGTAACTGTGGACCTCGATATGTGGCAAGCCCATCTCCTGGCCCTCAGTCCCCACATCATCTCCACTAGGGACCTACAGGGTCCAACTGACCCACCTCCATCCTCCATCCCTCCCTTTCTGTCCACAGCCACACTACACATAGCACACTCATGCCTGAGGCCACGGCTGACTTTCTCTGGAGTTTGCCATAATGTAGCATGCAGTGTAGACAAGCTCTCTCCATGGTCCCCTCAGAGAGGGGTGTGTGCTAAGGTTGACCGATTTAACAGCTGCTGGGTAATACACAGGAAAGTCATTTGTTAAAATCTAATTGATTGCTCCATTTCCACCTTTACACTCAGTGCATGTTGTATCTGCTGTGTGAGTATGGCTGAACAACAAATGCCGTCTGTCCTATGTGAGACAGCCCTTCTATTTCAAACATTGAGGGACTTCTATTGAAGTCTATCGGACAACCCTTCACTTTGAAAAATGAAAAAGGGTTACACAGTGTGTTAAAATGTGATGCCAGCGGGTCCTCACCAATTGTCAGCATGTGGAGAATTGGGAGTGTGACAAGCAAGATGTGAAAAAACACTCTACACTGTCATCCCGTGTGCCTTCTTGATATATCCAGTACAATTTGGAAACATGAGTGTTTAATACCACTCATTTTATGTCTTGTCTCAGGCCTATAGATTCTTTGTTTTGCAGATATGCAGATATCTATACAGAAACTGCATCGAGCATAAATTTGATTTTATGAATGCAATGACAGTTTATGTTGAACAGCTTGCAAACGTAAAGAATGCTTAAAAATAAAAGCACACAAAAAAAAACCTGCACATTATAACGATTGCAGTAACCTCTGAAGTTGGCACTTTGATTCCATGCTCTGCTATTTCTTGTACCATTTATTTTTATGTGTAATCAGCAGTCCTTCTTCTAGCTATTCACTGACATTGGAGGGATATTTCAGGGATCAAAGAAGTGCCCTTGCTAGCCCATGCTAGAGAGACCTTTCTTCCCGTTTCATTTTCACCTACTTGCAAGGACCAGACCCTTTTATCTGGACAAATTACCTAGAGATGCAGCCAGCAGCTGTGTTCTCACTCCTCATAACACATTTGTATACCAACAGTTGCATCTGCCCCCATCCCTTTGGACTCTTGGGGAGTAACTGGGATTGAGTACGGGCTAACTTAAGCCTGTCTGACCATGTGACAATGACACCAGGGCCGCGCCTGTGGTCCTTGCACCTCGAGCCACTTAAAACGCAATCATTTCACATCAAAGCAATCAGCCACCACCTCCAGGCACAATTCTCACCCACTGAGCAATGACCTGGCGAGCACTGTCTACACACTTTCCCAACCCTTCCCGCCTCCCTCTCTCACCTCACTCCAGCATGTTTCTATGACCTCAGTAAGCATGTACCACCATACGCCTACATATTATCATCAGCGGTGGCTTGCCCATGTTGAGTGCCTGCCAACCATATACACTCAGAAGGAGGCTCTTGTTCTCTGTACATTGGTGACATAGAGCAAGCAGCTAATTATAAAACCACTCTGGGTCCCTGGCTGTTCATAGACATTGCTACTGTGCTGCTTCATGTAGAGTGGGGAAAATGAGCCTGTCAGCCCACTCCCAAGTTGCTGTGTTGAGTGCAAATGAGGTACGACCCTGGAATCCTCATGGGGAGCTCCATGAGGGAAGGTGGCGCTGGAGGCTGCGTAAATACACATAGACATGCATACAAACTCGAGACTGATGGCTCTGATTTGTGAGCTGTCAGGTAAAGTGGGTCAATATGTGACAAACAAGTGGGACTTTCAGATCCTCCTGCCAGCCAGTGCAGTGTGATCGACCAGCAGCTCTGTGCCACTCTGGGGCTGAGTTTAGACAGCCACAGAACATGAAGTAGTATTTGGGTGTAATGAGATTTTTTCCGTTCTTTATGTATACAACGTGTGATATTAACCTTTTCGCTGAATGCTGCCTTTATTCTACTGATGATGAAAAAGAAAGGATGTCTAAGGGACCTGATTAAAAAAACGATCTGTGTGAGCAGTGCAGTGTAATGATGGTCAGGTGCAGCTTGTCATTATGGAAACTCACAGGAAGGCACAATACTTTCTCAAGTAGGCAAATGGATGGCAAGAGACAGCAACATGCCACTGAATATTAGAAGTGTCCTGGCACCCCAGCCCTTCCTGTCATTAACTCCCATCAGTGTCTGAGCTAATTTCATACTGACTGCCTGCCATGATCACAGTCTCACATGTGCACAGACCAGCCGGCTTTGATTCCAGACTGCTTTCATTTATCCTCTCTATACTTCCCTTTTCCCTGGCTCTCTTCATCTACATTCCTGCACTCCCTTTCTCTAGCGAGGTATTATTAGCGGCTGTACAGAATTTTTTATTTCATTTTAGTGATTGACAGCCAAGGTGATACCTTGCTTTCATTTGCATATTATGCCGTTTACTCTCTATACCCGCCACTAATGGTGGTGATTCCCAGACTGCTGCTCCTGAATTAGTATGCTCCAGCCTGGGAGTCATGGCTGCTAATCAGAGGCTCTGGTGAGAGGAGAAGGATGGCTTCAAATTATATCCTTCACAGTCAACAGGAGGTGCACATGAAAGTGCGACGTCCCGCCGTTTTTCTCCGAGCTGAGGAAGTTTGCAGATCGACAGTGACAGCACCCCACTTACCTCTGAGACACCCACTAGAGCATCTCCAATTAAAAGCCTCCTATGATTTCCTCTATTAATAATAAATGTTTCTGAGCTTGGCAGAGCTGTGATTGGTACATATCTGTGAGGCTTTTTAGTACATGTACACATTTCTGTCAGCAGCATATTTGCTTGCTGCTGTGCTCCTAAGCATGCTTGTCTTTTTTTTTCTTTTTTTTTTTTTCCATAAGAGTGCCCATGTGCAGTGCCTTTTCATGTACATTCACTGCGGTGTTTAGTTTCATGTGGTCTCTACCTCCTGTCTGTGGTGGTTGTTACCTCATAATCACAACTGAAAGGCCATAACGCGCCTCTCTGGAAACTGAAGATGCCACATCGAATTTCAGCAGGAAATCCAAAGAGGTGCCACTGTCTTCACTGCTGAGGTAGATGCCGGGAAGCCAGAGACAGTTTTCCAGGAAAAAATGTGTTGCTGCAGACAGTGCGTGTCCCCGTGACTTTTGCACAAACATTGATCAGGTTCCAGAACACCTGGAGTGATGCAGCTTTTTATGAAAGCCACGACTGCACTATTGTTACCATGATTACAGATTAAGGGCTTCATAATCACCTCAAACTCAGATAACAAGGCAGTCATACAGTGGGTTGAAGCATGCCGACAGCTGCACCACACCACCCCTCATCATTATAATGATAATTGAAGACATACTGACATGGAAGTGGAGGGCAAACCCTTTTTTTTTTAGGGTAATTTGCAAAAATGAAGCAAGTCAATGTAGTGGATAAAAACTTTCTCATAAATAAGCCTGGAAAATGTTTTCTCAGAGGACAATGAGGCTGTCTGGTGAGGGCATGACTTCAAAATGACACATGCACCTGGTTGCACTGTTTCTCATTTAACAAACACAGTCCATCACAGTGGTGTATCGTAGCAGCTCAGGCTGAAGCTAATGCATCCTGATTGCAGGTTTATTTACATCTCCTATCTCTACAGCACAGCCCTTTGTATTAAAACGTCTTTAAATGCCTTTCACTCACTGTTGCAGCACTACTCCCTCAATGTCTCCTTTCTGCAGTTTCAACTGATTTTGCTAATGCCTCCAGGACTTAATCAATATGCATGACTTGAGGTGTCAGTTATCAACACACGGGTGGTTTTTCAGGAAACATTATCCTTCTTTCCTGATTTGTACCTGAATAATGACGTCTGTGGTGAGTGCATATGGTGGTTAATCAACATACATTCACTGCGGCTGTCACGCTAACCCAGACATCTATCCTAGAGCACATAGGCAGGATACACTTTAATGACCATAGAGCATACTACACGACTCGAGGACAACTATGACAAACACACATGATGACCGGAGAGGGCATGATCTTGGAGGAGGTATTTCTCTTTTTGCCCTTCTCCTTACCTCCTCTCATTTGACTTCTTTTTTTTCCTGTCACTTTTCACTATAAATCGCCAGAAGAAAAATATCCCTTGTGTCACTCCTATTCTCCTGCTTTTTCATGCTCTTGAATTTCTGTTTGCTTTTCTTTGAATCAAATGAACACCTTACTCACACACTGAATAGTTACCATCAGTTTTTGTTAGCAATTCAATTTCAAGAAACGTGACTTCCCAGACCTCGATTACAGGCAGAGGTTTCAAGAGAAAAGATAGAAGCAGAGAAGTAAAGAAATAAAAAATAAAAATTGCAGATTAGAATATTGTTGTGTGTGTTTATTACCCATGTTTTTTTGTTCTTTTTTGGTTCCTGTTAGATTGGTTGTTTTTGTTGTGTTTATGTTTCCTCTGCCTCCTGTGTTCCCTTGCCTTTGACATCTTGTTTAGTGTCCTTGTCTTAGTGTTAATTATTTGTCTCTTGGTTATTTCCTGTTCTACTTCAAAGATTAGTTTCTCATGTCTCTTGTTCTACTTTTACTTACTTTTTTGTTTTCCTCCTTTGTGATTGCCTGCCCCGCCGTTCACATAACTTCAATATATATAGGGGAGACTCGAACCACAGCCAAACTATGCTCACTGGTCACTTTATTTGGTACACCTGTTCAACTGCTCATTAACGCAAATATCTAATCAGCCAATCACATTGCAGCAGCTCAATGCATTTAGGCATGTAGACACGGTCACAACGACCTGCTGAAGTTCAAAGTGAGCATCAGAATGAGGAAGAAAGTCAATTTAAGTGACTAAGAACGTGGCGTGGTTGTTGGTGCCAGATGACCAGGTCTGAGTATTTCAGAAACTGCTGATCTACTGGGATTTTCCCGCATAACCATCTCTAGGGGTTTTTTTGAGCAGCAGTTCTCTGGGTGAAAATGCCTTGTTGATGCCAGAGGTCAGAGGAGAATGGCCAGACTGCTTCAAGCTGATAGGCAACAGTAACTCAAATAATCACTCGTTACAGCCCAAGTATGCAGAAGAGCATCTCTGAACACTTTGAACCTTGAAGCAGATGGGCTACAGCAGCAGAAGATCACACCAGTGCCACTCCTGTCAGCTAAGAACAGGAAACTGAGGCTACCATTCACACAGGCTCACCAAAACTGGACAATAGAAGATTGGGAAAATGTTGCCTTCTCTGATGAGTCTCGATTTCTGCTGTGACATTCAGACAGTAGGGTCAGAATTTGGCGTAAACAACATGAAAGCATGAAAGCATCCTGCCTTGTGCCAATAGTTCAGGCTGGTGGTGGTGGTGCAATGGTGTGGAGGATATTTTCTTAGCACATTTTGGCACACCTTAGTACCAACTGAGTATTATTTAAACACCACAGCCTACCTGAGTATTGTTGCTGACCATGTCGATCCCTTTATGATCACAGTGTACCCATTTTCTGATGGGTGCTTCCAGCAGGATAATGTGCCATGTCACAAAGCTCAAATGATCTCAAACTGGTTTCTTGAACATGACAATGAGCTCACTGTACTCAAATGGTCTCCATGGTCACCAGATCTCAATCTAATAGAGCACCTTTGGGATGTGATGGAACGGAAGATTTACATCATGGATGTGCTGACAAATCTGCAGCAACTGTGTGATGCTATCATGTCAATATGGACCAAAATCTCTGAGAAATATTTCCAGCACCTTGTTGAATCCGTGCCATTAAGAATTAAGTCCAACCCGGTACTCACAAGGTGTACCTAAAGATGTAGTCTTATCTTTCCCTTTGTCAACTAGTCATTTCCAGTCTATTCCTCATGATGTCTTTCTGGTTTCTCACCCTGTTTACGTTTTGTATGTTTCCTCATGCCCAGTTTAGTTTTACTCTTATGGACTTTGTGTCTCTGGGTTTTGTTTTTGTTTGTTACCTTGTCTTCCTCTGCTTGCTGCACTTGGGTCCACACTTCACTCTACAAAACAGAGACAGGTCAGACTGCAATATCAGGTAGCAGAGCATACTGTAGCTGCTGCACAGTAAAAACATGACAGATACATATTAAAATCTTATTTTATGAGTGATCAAAAATGACTGAATTCTTTTACATGATTACGCTTACAGCAAAAGGACATACATATCTGATTAGGGCGTTATTCATTGGTGTCACTCCTGACATTTCCTTTTCACTGATGACAAATGTCCTGCTCCAGATGTCAGGAACTTACTAATCACTCCACACTCAAAACATTAGCTAGGCAAGTGAGCTTGAAGTCTTCATGGTTCTCTTATGGCAGGTACGACGAAGCAAACACACACACACACACACACACACACACACACACAAATTTTCTGAGGTCATATGTCCACGTTTGTTTGCTTAAATTTTTTTTTCTCCGAGGTTTTTATTGGAATTTTCCTCTTTTGTCACCCCCATGCACTTGACCACTTCATGCGTGTCTTTGTCACTTTGTAGAATATGTAATGTAGGTTCATTAAATCCACACTTACACTCTTCCTTTAAATACCTCTTTATCACTCGTTGATATATTGTCATTTTCTGAAATCTGAGATCACAGGCTTCAGGTTTAGATGAGTGCGGATGACAAAGCCGCTGCAATTTTGCAGGAAGACATAATCTAAGGAGGAAAAGGCAGTGACGCACTTTCTGAGGGGACACAGTCACAATAGACCAGACACACTGCAGCCACAGAACACGGTTGGGCCATGACTCTCACAGCTGCTCTTAAAATGGAAAAAAATTTCTTTTCACTTACCGTAGTTGTGCTGACAGCATCAGCTTCACAGTTACCTGTTGTGGAGTCACTGAATTTACTTCATCCAATACCAGTGTGAGGGGAAGAGGGTGCTCTAAAGAAATAAATCACTACAGTGATTGTAAAATATCTCCTGGAGTGTACTGAATTGAAGAAATAGATAATTAGGAGTGTAGGTTAGACTTCTGTAAGGTTTCCCTAACACTTAAGTTAGCTGTGATTTGAATCTTCATGGTATTAAAAAAGATTTAGCAATTAAATTTTTTTTTCTTCCATAGCACAGCAAAGGAAGAAAATAATCACCCACAGGAATTACAGAGGTCAGTTGGCAGGTTTTAGTGTTGGACAAAACAAATATCACCACATACATAGTCTGCATTTGGTTGACTGAGCCTTCACAGTCCTTTGCCACAAGCCATAACAGATTAATTAAATCCATTTCATTTCTTGATTGGCTTCATTTTTCTCTCTGCCCTGATAAAGTGGAACGCAAATGCCAAAAATTAAAGCTTTCTAATCTGAAAGCAATGCAGAGCAGCATTGGACTAATCTATCGAATACTGCTCTGCTTCAAGCACTATGTTTTGTTTTTCTCATTAGACTAATGTTAAGATGTCACCTATAGGATATATAGAGGGTGGCGCGATGTTTAGCACCATCACCTTAAAGCAAAAGGGTCCTGGGCTTGAATCCACTGCTCAGCTTGGGCCTTTCTGTGTGGAGTTTGCATGTCTCCCCCCAGTCCAAAAACATGCATGTTAGGTTGGTGATTCTAAATTGGCTGTAGGTGTGAATGTAAGCGTGATGGTTGTTTATCTCTCTGTGTTAGTCCTGCAACACTGTAGCGACCTGTCCGGGTGTGCCCCGCCTCTCGCTCCATGACAGCTGGCATATGCTCCAGCCCTGTTGTGACCCTGAATTGGATAAGCAGAAGAAAATGGATGGATAGATGGAGAATACATAGACTTAACACTGAGAGTAAACACATGGCATGATACAAAGATAACAGTTTACTTTAATCTTAACTTTATTAACCCACAAACAAATACAGACATAACTGGTTACACTATATTCTGCTTTTAAAATTTGGAAATGTTTAGCATGTTCTATTCTGATTAAATGTATATACACTAAAATTTATAGGATTATAATGTTAAATAGTTTATTAACTATTAGCAAAAAAAAAAAAAAAAAGTGAAGCAAATTAAATTTATTTCAGTCTATTTGTTACGTGGTCAAAGTGTGAAGGCTTTCTATTTTGAGTTACAGCTTTTGTTTCATGAGTGTGTTTGCAAAGCACCTAAACTGAACAGTCCAGTTTTATTACTGAACAAACCTGTGCTGAAAACTTTTCTCTTAAAAGATTTGTTGTCACTCACAAGCAAGAGCATGAAAGAAACCCAAAACACAATCATTAAAATTAGAAATAATTGCCACTGAGTGACATTGTGAGGCATTTGGTTCTGTGCACTTATGCCCACAGTCTCTTGTATATAAAAGGCATCATTTATTGTCATTACAGCTGATGTCGTTTACTTTCAGTAAAACACTGGTAAGATTTAAAGGCACTGCTGTGGATTGTGATCGTTTAGTGAAACACTACAGAGGAACTGAAGAGACTTTAATCATTTCAGTAGCTGTAGGACAAACCTTTGTATCTGCAGTGTTGAGAGAGTTCGCTATGAATTTTTGGTATGACAGCATGTAGTATAATAGAAGTGCCTGTTGTTGTGGCCCTTGTTAGATGAAGAATGGTCCCCTCTACACAGAGCCTTTTGCCATCTTTTTGTCTGCAGGAGAGTAGTATGATGTGACCTTTAATGGCTGGCAGGCCAAAGGAGAGCACAGGACTTATAAGAAATGGCAGATCTGCAGCTGACCTTTAAAAAACCCTCATATTGCATTAAGACTCTTTGATCACTTGGATTATCCACTGCTGTCTGAGACCTCACTGGATCATTTTGAGGAGCCAGTCTGCATCAAGGTACTGAAAAAAGAAAATTACATGCATCATAAACAAGGCTCAAACTTTTGATTGAAAACATAATTTATACTGGGTGTGTTTCTGACACTGTAGACTGAGTCCTTTTAAACATGACAACAGATAATCACCAAAACAGACAACCAGACACATCAGCAATACTGTATGTATGTATCATGACAGTTATAAAGCTTTTGGTGTTTCTGTGTAAATGAACAGTTCTCAGGATTAAAGCTGGCTATTTCAAGATGCTTTTTTTTTTTTTTTCTGTGTGTCTGTTCATGAGTCAGTTGAAGTTGTGACAGTCGACGGATGATCCAGTCTCATCACACTATTAAAAACAGCTATATGAGCCTTGTCAGAGCGACTGAGAAGATAATAGACTATTATATAAAAACAAAGTTAAAGGTCATTCTCAATAACGTTTAAGTCAACCACTCAGCTTTCATGTAACTGAATCAATTAACTTGAAATCTGCCCAGTCTCCTTTCATTAGAACAAAATATGTCAAGCCTGTCACTCCATTTGGCGTACTGAAATGTTTCACATAGATTTTATTTAAAGACCTACACAAATTCTTCACAGAGAAATCTCATAATCTGAGGGCTACGGAAGAGCAAATGACCTTGAACCTGATAATTACCATATTGGAGCTTTTTCTTCTAAGTGTGTGATCAAATGTGATGTATATTTTAAACTATTATTTATCACTAAATGCCAGTCGACCTACATATAATAAGATGCATATGTGCTGGAAAAATGTCTTCGCCAGTTCATTGTCCACTTGTGTTGATGATGTTCACCAGCTCTCTGTTTCTTTTTTGTGTTCTTTTGGTGCTGAGCAAGGATCTTTTTACCAGCTCAGGCAGTGTGGCTAGTACTGTTTTCACCTTGTGGTTCTGTGTTTGTGTGTCATCATGGCAAAGGTGCTTATAGAGACACCTACTGTTGCACAAAGGCAGAGTCTCCAGTATATGGCTTTTGTCAACTTGACAGCATTGCAGCATTTGAAGATATAGCCACTTCACCTGCGTCAACTTGAGATCGAAATGAAAGCTGAGTTAGAAGATGGCTGGCCCATGAGTAGTGAGTAAAGGTTTTTAATGTAACTCCGTAAATGAGGTATACTTGTCAAGGTTGATGTAGGAAGAGGACCCAAATGCAAGAACTCCAAAGCAAATCTTAAGTAAAAACTGACCTTTATTAGGTTGAATTCAGAGTAGTCAAGAGGTCCAGAGTAAACTCTACAGCAGGAAAGACGTAACAAAAATCCAAAATAACCCTAAGGTAGCCAGGAACACACGAGGATAAAAACACAGATGTTCAGACAAGGAACAATGGAAGAGCAGGGCTATAAATACACACCAAAAAAGAAGGCTACCTCCACACGTACATGGGTATTTTGGTAAACGTAGCTTTTTCTATGCGTTTTGGCCTTTCGTCCACATGTAAAAGGCGTTTTGGATCACTGAAAATGGAGCTTTGAAAAACTCCTGCCAGGGTGAAGATTTTCACAAACTCCATTTTTGCATTTACGTGTGGACGAAGAAAACTGAGATTTTGTCTCGCAGCGTCAAAGGTGTACGCCTTTATCTCATTTTTTTTTTTTTTACATCAAAATGTGCGCCATGTTATTGTTTGGGGGCTTTTGATTGGCCAACATTTCTTCACGGTTTGGATTTTATCGCCACTTGTTGCTTTGGCATGCTCTTCACAGATCACTTTTTGTGTTTTCATGTGGACGGAGATATTTTTCCAAACAAACTCCGAAAAATGCCCACTTTAAAAACGTACGTGTACGTGTGGACGTAGCCAAAGACTCAAAAGAAGTGGACACAGCTGGGGGAAACGAGGCACAGGTGAAAATAATAAGGATAATGACACAAGGGAAGTAAATGCAAGACACAGGAGACAAATGACTGCCAAAATAAAACAGGAAGTGAAGTGCAATAACTGAAACTGGGAGACACAGAGGCAAGAACTTTACAGAATGAATGACACTGAAGGACCACACGGAGGGAATACTGAGGGAACAAATAAACTCTATAACTGGGGTGTCTGTGGCTCAGGAGATAGAGCGAGTCGTCTACTAATTGGAAGGTCAGTGGTTTGATCCCTGGCTCCCCTAGTCTGCATGCCGAAGTATCCTTGGGCAAGATACTGAACCCCACGTTGCTCCCGATGCATTCATCGGAGTGTGAGTGTGTGTGAATGTTAGTAAGCACTTAAGTATAGATAAAAGTGCTGTATGAATGTATGTGTGACTGGGTGAATGTGGCCTGCTTTGAGTACACAAAAAACTGAGTAGAAAAGCGCTATATAAGTACCAGTCGCGCTATATAAGTACCAGTCCATTTACCATTTACCATAACTACTAACAGAGAATACAACCAGAAAATAACAGGAACAGAATACTAATGAAAAACATGAAACCAGACTTAAACAATAACACTAACAACAGAAACCATGAAGAATGAATAGAAATCAAAACCAAAACAATAAAGTGATCGCGGCAGACGGCCGCCCCTCCCTGAACCTGGTTCTGCCAGAGGTTTCTTTCTGTTAAAAGGGAGTTTTTCCTTCCCACCGTGGCAAAGTGATTGCTCACAGGGGATTGTCTGATTGTTGGGATTTTCTCCAGACTACTGTAGGGTCTTTACTTTGTAGAATAAAGTGTCTTAAGGTGACTGTTGTGATTTGCTGTTATATAAATAAACCTGAATTGAGCTGCTAAAAAACATTACCAAAACTCAGGGCCATGACAATACTTATATGGTGTACAAACACAGCATTTTCCAAGGTGGGTATGGACCAAAAATTCATGCAGCTTTTCATTGCAAAATAATCTCTAATTTTATTCATTTATTTTGTTGAAATCACCTAAATGCTGTGTAGATGTGAAAGTGAACCAATATATTATAATTTCAGCCTGCCAAACCAAAGCAATGAGCTGAAAAAAGCCCAAATGCTTAACAGACAGACAGGAACTACAGAGTCTGGTAATATTCTGGGTTTATCACTATGACCTACTGCTTTCAGAATACATATATCTATCCATCTATGCATTGTTAGTAAAAAGATAGTGATTTGCTTTCATAAATGCATTATGGTATAGCCAAAACTGAATCAAACAATTGACTGAGTAAATCAATTACCATTAAATACATTCAGTCATAATATTAAAAGACCTTTTTCACCAATTGATCCCTCAACTGAAATATACATACATATTCTTCATATACACACACAGGCAAAGTGAGAACATGCAAACTCCACACACAAAGGCCCCAACACATCACAAAATGAAAAACAGCTCACTTACCCTTCATACCAGTGCCTGTCACTGCAGTTATTCCTCAAATTTACTCGACAGAAATACAATGTTACTTTACAGTTGTCCTCACTAAGTGTTTTAAACAGCTATTAAATACTTCCTGGTAATAAATGTTTAATAAATTTTTTTTTAAGGTACAACTTACTAAAAATCCACTTCCACATCTGTCTGATATCTGATAGCATATGAAAATATATTTGAAAACATCGAGCATAGGTGTTATTGAGGTCCAAGACACATCTGTGTTCTCAGAGGTGCTATGATGTGACTGTGATGCTAATTATTGAAATCCCTGGAGATGTTAGCAGTTGTTCTTGGACCAGGTGCTCCATCTTGCATCCCATCTCAACTTGCTATTGCTGCCAAAGCTATCACAACCAGCACAGCCGTGAATCAGAGTCAGTCAGGTGTTCATAAGCATAGCCTTAAGGGACCCGATGTAGCTAGGGGAGACTCCTTTGATACAGCCCCTTTGCTCTCAACTCCACCCACCTTTAATATCCAAATCACTGCTGTCCCATATGGACGAGGTAATTGACTTGGTGATTTAAAGGCAACCCGACCACCTCAATTCTCTGCATGAGTCTTGGAGATAAAATGTAAAAGATTGTCCCGTTAATCTGTTCACAGACCTCTTCCATTTCGCAGCAGAAATCCAGCGACCCGTCAGCAATTCTAGGTTACCAGAATGTGAAAATCTGTCAATCTGCCATAATTACCATGTTACAAAGGACCGTCTTAAATTACACCAGGAATAATGGCTTTGTGCAAGAAGAATTAAAGTCAACTATCTGCCTGTGTGTGAATGTGTGTGTGTTTCTGTGGCCACAGACGTAAAATATATGTACTGAAATACATGCCATAATGAGACGAGTTTAAAATATCTGTTAAAGATGTTTTGGATTGTTTCAATAGCATCTGGAGAGCTAATACTGTATTCATCAAATATATTCACAGAAAATAAAAAGTAATTTACTGGCACAATAAAGCTAAGTTATGTTTAGGGTACACTCGCTCTCAGTGCAATTATGATACAATTTGAAATGCTGAAATAAAGCAGTCAGTTTTTAAAAATCTGATCAACAGAATGTGTCACAACTAATAAGGGCAATTTTGAGAAATATTACTTTTTGAAGACTCTAGCCAGGTCTTTGTTTGTGATGGAAAGATGAACAGAAAGACAGACAGCTGATGTGCTAATATACAATTGCCCATTTCAGTATGGGGTGACAATAAGGTTTATCAGTTGTGACATGCTAAAAATACAAACTTAAGATAACCCTAAGTCTCAATAATTACACTTTTTAACTGCAAAAGAATGTCACGTGCCACTCACGTTTATTTAATTTGAATAAAAATCAATTCTTCTACCACTGAATGGCTGCGATAAGAAAGTCCTTGTCTGTCATCCATGTTCCTCCCATGATTTATGTGCTCTCTGTTTAATTGCTGGTTTGGGAAATGCTCGAACTTGTGGCAACTGGCACATTCTGACCTGGACACAAATTACATCCATTCAAAAGCAATGAATTTCAATCACCTTTCTTGTCCGCACTCTAGATTGGTTCTGCGTCAAACTGTCATTAGGATCACAAAATAATTCACAAACTGTGGGTGATGACATCATTCATGTAGACTCTCAATTAATCAATCATTTAATACAAGCTGAAATATAACAGGAGCACCACAACACAAACTTGGAAATAATATTCTGTGGAGACAAAGAAACTAACCATACAGTTTGCTTTTATTTGCCTGTGTACAAACATATATAATTAAAAACACAACTCTCTCTTGTAATTAAATAGGAATACTGTTTGGAAAAGCTATTGACATTTTCCTTTATGTTTACTGTATCTTGGATGTGCCGAAAAAAAGCATTTAGAACTTTAAAATTGTGTCCATTGTGCATCCATCCGGTGTCAAGCCTCAGAAAGAAAAACCTTCGAACTTTGTATTTATGCTGACCCCCACCTGTGAGATTCTACCAAACACGACAGAATAAAGCTACCTCTAAGCTCTTAATATGTACCTCCTGCTCACAGATCTGTCTGGAAAGAATGACCCCTGGTGCACGGTGGGCAGTAAAGCCAGGAGGAAATCTCTGCCTTGACTGTTAATGTCACTGCTCAGATCAAACCTCTATGGATTTCTGTATTTTTTTACTCTCATTCTCTCAATCTGTGTTCCTTTCTTCCTTTCTTGTCTTTCTCTTCCGCCTCACCTGTTTTTTGTCTATTTGTAACACATTACAAAAATGTGTTTCAACTGCTGACCTGCACTGTTCTTTTTGCTGTTTGCAGTTCCTTACAATTACACTGGGTCTGTCTCCAGACAAATCGAATGGTCCGGCTTTGTCTCTGTGACTGTGCGCAGTGCTGACCGATCAATGGGCATCACAGTTAATACTCTCTCTTGTTTTTGTTGAGTTCTGGAATGTTTGTTGCTGATGGATACGCCCATCAGCTGCTTTCCTCTTTGTCAGATCAAGGCCTTGCTCTGCCTGGGGACGGCTTGTCGATCCCAGCCTGTTTAAAGTGATCAGAGTCACTGTCCACAGAATCAATAGGCTTCTACTTCTCCCCATCCTTCCTTGTTTACTACCTCCTTACAAGTCTGAACAAAATATCCCTGTATATCTTGCAAAAGATATTATTTGAATCAATAAATCAAACAATCAATAGGCTCCAAGCAGCAGCGTCAACCCAGTGGAACCCAAGGTTCAGGTTCTGTGTCCACAGGAAAGGTCTCAGGATTGCAGATTCAGAGATAATAAGAGCATTTGGGGTAAACAGAATCGATGCAAATCAAAAAACAAAATGTGAAAAAAAATAAAAAATAAAAAACAACACTGATACAAAAAATATCAAAAAAGGTTTTCAGTCTAGCTAATGTTAAAAACTGTGGCACCTGTAAAATGTGTATTCTTATATACCCAAATACTGCTTGAATTTTTTTTTTAAATCAGTTTTTGGGCGTGGTAGACAGGAAAGAGGGAGTGGGAAATCACGCAGCAAAGGGCCATAGGTCAGACACAAACGTGGGCCACTGCATTTCAGCTGTATAGCATACGGTTACCTGCTCAACCAGTGAGCTAAACTGGCACTAAATTTAAAAAAAATATTTTAACTAACCAATACGCAAACATTTTTTGATGTGTCCTAAATTACAGATTCTGATTCATTTCTTCAGTAAGAAAAGCCAGTGAAAATTTCTGGCTTTTACCTTTTATTGAGATATTTATGTTCAAACGTTGCTCAGAAGTGCAAAAAAACATACTGGAAGTGGGTCAATGGACCATTTTTCCAAAACAAACAAATAAAAAAATCTTGAAAAGTATTTGATATATGAGGCTAAAATTTCACAGCAGTCATTATATATATTAAAAACTTTGGGCCATAAAATTTTTATGCAAATTGGAGATGGTCAAGCAGAAGGCCCAAGATAATTTGAGATGCACTGACCCCTAATCTCTCAATAAAGGTCATCTTTTTGGACATGTTTGGACACTCAAACAATATGGCCACTATTTATCACTCCCTGGAAGTCCCATTCTGAGCACCATTCCCTAATTTCACCAGGGATCCCAAAACTTGTGTAAAGGGCTAACATCAACTTCTGTTTCAAACGTACTCTAATTTTGTGATGCGAACTGGATACAACTGAGCCATTTTCTGCAATTTTCAGTGGAAAAGTCCACAGTTTACAACCCCGAAGGCAGCACATCAGGGGAGAAGTGAGACTGGGATTTATCCCCCAGAGTGAGTTTGTCAGTGTGGAGTTCTATAGTATTGTATTATGGTGTTGTGGAGAGCACATTCAAGGCAAACTATCTGAACTGTGGTCTGTGCCAGTGTGCCATCTTGTGCTAGCTCAGAGCTCATTGAAAATGCAGGAGTTTTCTGGTCACACAAACACAATCATCACTTACCACCAGTGTTTTGACACTCTGGAGGAGATCCATACATCACAGAAACACAAGTACAAGGAAACATAACAAGACTTCCACTGAGAGATCTAAAAAATAGCAGCCACTTTGAGAAAGGTCCAGAGGTATATGAAAAGATGACCCTGAATGTGAGTTTTAAATAAAGTAATATATAGATTTTTACGGACCTGTTCTTAAAAGCTTTTGATCACACCTCACATGTGGTGGTATACACCTAAGAGTTGGTATAGCAATCTGCTAAAAACACAAAAAGGAAGGTTATAAAGACCTTGTAGTGGCTTCTTCATGCAAAGCTGTTCCTGTAATGCTTTGTGATGTGATAAATTACCATTTTTTGAGGGGGTATTTAATTTCACTCACCTTGAGTATTTGTTTTGATTCCTTTACCAAGTCATTCGTTTGATTTATGCATAAAATGATGATTTCCAGGAAATAAGACCTCTATTGCCACTAAAACTGCCAGAATAACTATCTGCCTTGTTAAAGGATTGTGTAAGTAAACTGTGACGTGGATTGGTACTAGCTCAAACAAATACAGACTGGTCTTTGACTTACTCTGACAGAATACTGTCTTTCCTGTTGTCTAAAGAGCCAATTTTCGACTTTCACATTCTTATATCTGTAGTTTTGTTTTTAATATTCAGTTGAAGATTCGTTTTATTAAATTCACCTGTGATTTTATAGCAATTCAGTTAGCTCCAAAAGGTTTTTAATAATTTAATAATATAATAACCAGCCTAATGACCCCAAATAGTTTTGAATACATAAGAGCTGCTTGATATGTATTTAAAACACACTGGTTTTACTTGATTCATTTATTTTGACTGAAAAGGTTTATCCAGATGTTTATGATAAAACTAAACTTTATAATACAAATGCATGACAAAAAAACTGCAATTAAAGTATATAATAGGCCAAAAATATTTTTTGTAAAGCACTTATAATAAGCTCCATTAGGAACTGAAAACCTTCCAATCAATAGGTCCACACATTTAGGTCTTTGGTGAAGCACTCAGTAGTAATCACATGGGGGCCAGTGACAACACAGCAGAGAAAAGAAAAGGTATTTTTACACTGAGGAAAGAAAGTATTGTTTTACAGACAAACTGCCAATGGACTTAAAGTATCTTTGAGCATTATGGCTCAGAAAACAAAAAGTATCTGGAAACTGGGGCGAGCAAAGATCTTACAAACCTGCTGTATGTTAACAAAACAAAGTCTAAAGCAACCAAGAGGCTGCACTGTTTTTGTAGATCATGGAAATTTTGACTTTAATCTGGTTACAAAACATATCATGAAGACTTCAGATTTAATAGGTTCATAAAGGGGTCAGGAATGTTGTCAGTGATTTTCCTGGGATCTATTTACCCAAAAGTTGTTTTGTTTTGTAGTGGAAACTTTGGTTCAATGATGATGCCAGCAAATAAGATCCACAGGCATCTAAACTTAACAGCAAACTTCTCTTCAGTAGTTGCCAATGTGTGGCAATAATATAGCCACACTGGAAAAAAAACCTGTAAAAATACAGTACAATGTGCAATTTTAAAATGAAGGAATTTCTGTATTAATTTTACAGATTTTTTTCCAGTATATTTCAACTACGCATCAAATCGTACCAAAAACAGGTAATGTACTGGCAGAAAATGATCTGGACAATTTCTTTTTTTGTTTGTTTTTACAGGTTTTTTTTATAGTGCAAATACAGATAATACTAGAAATGTTGTCTGCTGCATGGGCCTCATTAAATTAGTCAATATCTAGGCCATTCCCTTATGCCATAACACAGACAGTCCTCAAAACTTCTACAGACGGTCCTGATGTCTGTCTGGCTGTCCTCCATTTGGCTGTGCTGGTGTACTGTGTGTTATGTAGTGTAGCCTCAAGGCCAGTGACACCCAGTTTATTAAAGTGCGTGTGGCAGCCGACATGCAGCAGCAGGTGGTAGAAATGCTGCAAACTAATTTTACCTTTTCACAGCTTTTAAGTGTTGCAGATTCCTGTGACATCACACAACATTTTCTATTTGGATTTGGTTACATTAGCCCCAGTTTGTGCCTTTCATGTTCCCTGTGTCTTTATTGTTATAATCTTGTATCACAGATAACAAAAATATCACACATATAATTATATGAGTGACACACAATTGCTGTCCTCAGTTTGAGCGAGGAAAGTTTTACTACCTGAGAAATAATAATCACTTTTTCATGCATAAGACAGGATTGTTGTTTTTTTTTTTAAATCCAGATAGTTAGAGGAGTCTTTGAGGATTCTGGAAACACATTCTGAATCAATGTTGTCAAATGACCTTCTGGGTTTTTGAAAGATTACAGAACTGAAGATGGGATGCTTAGCTATGCGACTTGAATGTATTATATGAGAGGCACAAACTGAGGGTATTATAATTTAGTTTGTGTGGTTTTCAGTGCTATGGATGTGGTGTTTTGACTAATACCTTCCAATGACAAATTACATATGTTCCCACCTTTGACATTAGAGTTTTTGTGTTAGTAGTGTCGACAAGAAAAATGATACATCACCAGATGTATGAGTTAATTATTCATCAGTACACATGTAGTGCCGTGTAAGTCTCTTGGAAACTGGAATATTGTGAACTGCTTATTTGTTTATTTGTTTTGCACTGTGCAGATTAAATTTTGAAAATTAAGGTGCTGTAACGTATAAGACTGGATTGAAACTTTTATACTTTTTTTTTAACTTTTATAAGTATGCGAGGGTTGGCAACAACACAGGACCTCTGCGTCCTTATTAGAATAAAGTGAGGATCACTAATGCATCAGATTAAAGAAACCACTGGAGCTCGCAAATGCTCAGGGATTTAAGGCGCACACTGAAGTTCATTCTGCAAAGAAAAAACATTTTACCTCTGCAAACAAACATCAAAACAACATCAGCCACATGGGTCTTTCCCAAAGGATTTTCTCTGGTGATTCTTTCATATTTTTATTGGACTTTTACATCTGAGCAACTTTATTCATAGTGCAAAAAAGGGAATCCATCTAATGGTGTTTTGGATGTGAGAAGCAATGTGGCTCATGCTCATTCGGCTTACCTTCCCACTACCTTTTCCACAATAAAACATTACTCACGCTAAAAGCAGCTTAGAAAAATTAAATCACCATGTGTCCTGGCAGCTCAATAGATTTGCGTCTCCACTTGGATACACAAGAAGATACGATTAATCCTCTGGTGTTTGAGCGCAGCGCAGAACTCTACATCACAGTAATTACTATCATCTATGCCCATTTACACCACATGATAAT
>VUQI01055856.1:0-28492 GCA_015106735.1 Paratilapia polleni | reverse complement strand
TGCTTTTCTTACTATTCTCTCTCAATTTCATTCCTCTTTTTTTTCCTTCTGAGAGCAACAGCTATGTCTATTTGGAAACTGCAACTTTTTCCCCTTCAGGGATCACCTGAGGGGGAATAAGATATTGTTCATGATGAGGGATCTTTAACCATCACTCCTCTGGAACTGACATGAGTCGGAAAGATTAAGGGAAGAGTGCTGAATATTTCAAAAGAGAAGAAAGAGAAAGGAATAAATGCAGAAGGTGAGATGAGCCTGTGAGTTGACTTGATCCTGTTCTCTGTATCCCCAACCACTGGTATAGTATCAGGGACTTAACAGCAGCTTTTTTGTCTGTATCATACTAGTTCTTTGTTACATCCAAACTTATAACTTTTTTTATGTATTCATTTTTTCCTGAAAGCCTTGAGGTTAAACTGAAATTAAATTAATTGTTACTTTTTTATCTTTGGTGGCTGATTTTATTTCTGTGCATATTTTGTATAAAAATCAAAATAATAAATAATAATAACTGTTTTTTTTTTTCCTGTAGTGCTACCTCTTACATTGTACACTATTCTGGGATGCTTAAAATTATTGCTTACAGAATCAAAGCCCATAGTATGAAGACAATCTGGTGACTAACAGGGCCAGAGAGGAGGCCATTTTCTTCCAGAGTTTTATGCTATCCCACTTTTTTGTGGTGAAGGAAATTAAATAAATAAAGCTACATTTCATTTCTTTCTATCCTGGAGTTTTTATGATTGACATGTTCCTTATCATTCTCCTCAGTGACACCAATCTCAGGGATGTTCTGCTGGGCTGCTGTTCACTCGCTGGTCACTGTCTGCGTCCCGAGCACTTTTTGCCCTCTCTCAGCATCAGACTTTTCTGCATTAAAGGGCATTAAAAAGTCAGAAGGCCATAGCAAAGGCTTTTATAACAGGCTTTATGCCAGATAGTCAGAGCAACTATTGATTCAACAACCCACACATGTTATTTAGTAATTTCATTTTAATGTATTTTAATATGCAGCACATTTGATTTTGAAATCAGTGGTACAAATAAAACTAATTTAACTAGATATCATTTAATCTCATTTTGATTATTTGATAGATTTGCCTTGGCCTTTGAATCTACAAGGTAAACATCAGAATCTTCTGAACATCTGGATTTCATATGGAATCCATTTATGCTCAGCAGTTGTATTGTCCTCATGACAAAATTTCTTTTTGCCATCACAATTCTCCACAGCGTGCTGCTTTATTTGTCCCTCAAATGCAACTGAAATGTTTAAGGAGCGAAGTATTTTACTGTGCACAAAGGTCCTGCTTCAAAGTACTTTTAAGGTAGGAATTATATGTGTGATATTAAGCCACAAAAATAATAGGCTACTTACAATAGTTGCATGGTTGTTTGTCCTCTTGAACTTTTTGTTGATTAAAAAAAAAAAATTAAGCTGAGATGTTTGGGCCGATCCAACTTTAACTATTTGGGAAGGCGGAATAACACCCACCCGATCTATTTTGATCCAGAGGCTGTGGTGTCACAGCTGTAGGAAGTAGAACATGTAGCCTACTTTTAGAGCAGATTAATTAAAGTGATGATTGAATTAAGTTGGCCTCTTTTGTGTATGACCAGCACACCAGCCCACACTTGTGCTTTCACTGATGACCAGTGAAAGCACAAGAGCTGGTACAGTGCTTAACAAATTTATTATACCACCAACCAATGTAAGGCTTATGCCACTGCTGTCCTAAATTAACAGTATTGGTAATTACCAAAATCATTTTTTATGTTTCTGTAATGATTGAAATCTGAAATATTTTTAATGCTAAAATACAATTATTATTATCCACAAATTTACTGTTTTACAAAAAAGCAGAAAAATTTTTTTTTTATTAAGATGCCAAATTACAGTTATTTACTTGCATTCCTGAACAGAAAATTAGTTTTAGTGGTTGAATGTTATGTTTGATTAATTTCTGACTTCTAAGAAGAGAAGTCCAGTGTGCGAGAATTCAGTTTGAAATTCCTCACTCCTGTTCAAAATGGTAAAATGCTGAGAACTCACTGAAAAGGAAAGAGTCGGCATTAAAGCACTTCGTGATGCTGGATGGTCTTTCTCGTTTTTAAATTTGTTAAGCACAGTATATATACACTGAGGTGAGTGATAGAGACAGACCCACGCACTGACACGCACATGTGTGTCCCTGTGTAGTTTGCAAAATGAGCATATTAAGATGAATAAGATTCATCTTTCAGTGGTGCACTGGCCTAAGGACATGTTCCTGAATTCATCTGAGTGTAAGGTTGTGTTTGGCAATTTTTAGCTGAAAATGCCACATACCTTAGCATTTTAGCTGTTGATATGCATATGCAACTCTGAAGGAATAATATGTCCAAGGTATCTACAGGACTGGCTGCAGTTTTGTGGTTGCCATGCATTTCCATGTAAACCTGTGACTCTAACTTAAATTTTATTAACATAGAGCACATTAGAGGCTGTGGTAGTTCACAGGAACATTCTGAGATCTGTTTAATCCACAGCATCTGATAAATAGTTCTTGTCATGGGTTTTGTGTTTCCATAAATTTGTTGAAATTTATTGAACATGTATATTTTGACTGTTAACTCTGGCTTCTGGATAACATTTAAAAGTATTGCTTAATAGTTTTCTCTTATTTGAAATTGATTTTGCATGCATACAATCCAATAAGGCCCTGCGACAGACCTGTCCAGGGTGTATCCCGCCTCTCGCCCTATGGCAGCTGGGATAGGCTCCAGCCCCCACCCGTGACCCTGAATAGGATAAGCAGAAGAAAATGGATGGATGGATGGACACTCCAATAAATGAAGCAGTTTATCATGTTTTCCACCAAGGTGCTCCTACAAAGCACTGTTCGCAAAATCTTGTCTTGACTAAGCATTGACTTGAGGCATCTAGAGAAAGAGCCATGGTCCTAAAACTGTTAACAGATTCCAGACTGTTTTCAGTCCCAGCTTCAAACACGTCTACCACCCCTCCGACCTCCCAATGCAACTCGGTTGCTCTTTAAAACTGGACCATTATCTCTAAGCATCCAATATTGCTGAAGTCGGTCAAGGCACATACAGTTAGGTCTTGTTTTGTGATTATTTTGTGTTTGTGGATTCCTCAAATCACCTTGAGATAAAATAAAAATTAAAGTCCCTGTTTTGAGCAATGAGTAAAGTTCTGACACTCTAATACTGTAATCTAATTAGCCCCTTGAGATGTTTGTTGTTGTGAATTGGCACTATATAAATAAAGCTGATTTGAATTTAATTGAAAAAATATACTGGAACCTCATGGGCCTTTGTATTTACACTTTGAAAAGATGAGTTCCTTTGCAATCTAAAATATGAGATTTTTCTGACTCCTTTGGCAGATCAGTTCTATTTTTTATTTTATTTTTTTGCAGTGGTATTTTCCCTCATGCATGAACCCCAAGTTACCCTTTGCTGATTTCTCAGTATCATCTTATTATTCCTCACATATGGTTTGGGGTATCTTCGAGTGTAACAGTTCTTTCTTGGTCAGTATCTTCGTGGATTTTATCAAAGCCCATCTTGAATGCACATGTTACCCTTTCAAAAATGTGTGGGCCTTAAGACTAGCTCAAGGCTGTTTCATAAAGGATCATGCCAGTAATTTTTGAGCAGAACAAATATAACTCCCACACATGCCTGTTTAGCAACTTCAGAAACAGAATGTCAGTTTTTGTGTTATTTTGCCAAATCCTCTAATCAATGAAACTCGCATATTCAGATGATACACACGTCACAAAATGCAATGGTTCACCTGCTAACAATCATAGAAAATGTTTTAATTTCTCAGTAGAATTATTTTCCTCCTACTGTATTTCCAGTAGGAGATATAATTGTCTTCCATGTAGCTCCATGTTGGATCAGCTAAATTAATACTTTGACAAAAATGTAATAGAAATTTTGTTCACTGTGATGATTTAATTAGCTTGACCACATTTCAAGTCTCTACAATTGGATTTTAATAGTGTACTGGAGTTAACTGAAACAAATGACAGTCTACATGATAGGAAAAAAACAACTCTAATATTGATAGCCCCAGTAGGGTGTTTCAGAAAATTGTAATTTACGGAACCAAACATGTAAAATCACTGTTATGGTCATTTGTAGAGAGCAGCGATTGCAGTGAACAGAAGATCAGCAGCAGTGACTTTGCTGTGAGTGCAGGAAAAAGACCACCTAAGAGAGGCTTTCTTCAACTTCCTTGGTATTTTCTTTGTTTGATTATTCTCTGTCCACTTGTTAAGTGATGATATATCAACCCTGTTGAGGGTGTCGTCTTTTTAACGTGTTGCTTTGTGTCTTGCCCCCCCCCCCAAAAAAATCAGTGATCTCAGACTGTCTAGCCTTTTATTAGCACTATTCATGTGCAAGACATCTTTAAGCTAAGTTTTTAAAAACTCAAGGTGTACGCTACAGCCCATGGTGCCTGGACACAGACTAGTTGAAAGCTTCAGAAAATAATCACTCTCAGGCCGAATAGGATTTCAGTGTGTACATTAAGCTTAGGATCAGGACTTTTTCATAGCGAGTAATCCAAACCACACAGCAACGTATTAATGACTAACCTCGTGTCGTGGATAGACTCACCTCAGAAGTTCTCTTGGCTGAAGTTTGGTCCGTTTTCAGCGCCTTCTTCCTGTCATGTGATGGTGTTTGTCTCTTGTCCGTCAACAAGAACTTTTACTGAGAACAATTTAACCCTCATCCTACATCTTCCCTGTGCCATTGTGTTTATATTAGCCTGACCATAGCTCTGTAGCTAGCCACCAGGCAGTAGATCATTATATCTCAACTAACCCAACTTCACTAACCCTCCAAATATCGCTGCTATTTAGTTTTCTATCTTTGTTTATATCCAAAGTTATAGCAGAGCTGTAAGTTTTAGTTTTTTAGAAATACTTTCGCCAGAACATGATATATCATCTTTAGGCAGAAACTAGCTAGCTAACTTCTTGCTAACATCTAACTCCGCTACACTTGTAAATCATTCTTTTTCTTGAATGCCTGGACGGTAAACTTTATTGTAACACCTAGGAGAACAGCCACGCTGATCATTTTACTGGAGCTGAAAGAATCTGGACCGTTTTTTAATCTCAGTAGCGCCTCAGTGTTTGTTGGATTTTAGGAACCAAACGAGCATTTGGACCCAGAAATGGCTAATGATCAGACTTAAAAAGTGGACTGGCACCAATATGAGGAGGACAAGAAAACAAAAGCAGCCCATGCTGAGCTATCACAGTTCTTCAAACATCCACTTATCTCCTGTCTGCCCTAGCCTCAATGTGTACTTTTTACGGACTCAGGTACCACATTTATAACCTCTTAATGCAGAGGTATAAACCTGGCTAAATGTACAGATCACTAAGATTACAGGATTAAATGCTGCTGTGAGTTTTAACAGCCTGGTCATTTGGTATACTCACAGTGTGCAGGTACTGTCATTGCCTTAACAGGTTTTAAATTAACAAGGGTAAAAAATAATATCCTGTGGGTATCACTGTTAACATTAGCAAGCCAGGCTAAATCAGTCACCTTCTGATCAGAAACTTTGCCTAGCTTGCTAGCTTCCATTTTACAAACGCAACATAACATAACAACACAATGGGTCTTTGCAGATATGCTATAAAAGAACAGACAATTTTAAACACTATAGTGGCTAAAAATTGTTTTATCATTCTTTTATATGTTTGCACACAGACATATTGCTAGTCTATTATAAGGCTAAAATGTCTAAATAAAGGGACTTATCTTCAGGCAAGGCTGTCTCCAATCTACCTTCAAGTCTTCCTTTGGGAGAAAACTGTAGCACTGAAACATCAAGATATAACTAATGTATTGATCATGGGTCCCTCTGGTTGTGAGGTGACAGTACTGCCATGCAGACATCAGTGAGAAGCCACACTTGATGGTCTCCTGGGGTTTAGATAACCTGAAGATGTCAAAGTTACCCAAGGTCAGCAACTTCACGATCACTGAGCAAGACCACTGAAACTGTTCCCAGCATGGGCGCACTGAAAAAGATAGTTATAACATCTTATTCTAGGGGAATGATTTCTTCTTTTTTTTTCTGTCTACCCATCCATCCATCCACCCCAAGTAAAGATTTATGAATATATCCTTTCTAACATTTTGCAGGGCGGAACGTGAAGGGACTGTCACTTTAAGGCACTTTCATTTGATTTAAATGTTTATATTCATTTAACTCTAGAAAATGATGCAACTCATGTATGCATTTGAGAGCTAACATCTGAATGTATATTTTGCTAGTTGCTGACTTTGGACGATGCTGCCCTTGTTTTGTTGCACTTCTGCTTCCGTGTGACTAAGAGGCAAAAGTAAAGGAGGCATAGCAGTCTGGCAGCACAAGAACATTTTGCAAACACATGCATATGATTAATGTTCCAACACATACCATCCATCCCTGCCTCCCACCGCTGTATGCTATATTACCAAAAAAGGCCTCACAAGATGAAGCATTCTGTATAGGAAATACATCTTTGTGTTGTACACTGAGAGAACAACTTTAGAGTAAAGAATTAACAAGCTTTACTAATTACTTAAGCAAAGAATCGCAACTTTTTCATTTGGTTGTACTACACTAGGCTATGAAGTGCATGTTATTTTCATCAGCAAGCACAGTTTGTTACCAGTGTTTTTGGTAGACATGAAAATTATGTGATAAGCAAACAGTGGTTTGCTGTGCTGTTAATTGTTGATTACAAGATATATACTGCTGTGGTAATACAGTTTGTTTCCGCCCATGTCTGTGAATTTGCAATTATTGCGTGCTATTTCTAATTATCATTAGTCACAAACAACAATAGAGATTAAGTAATTGGCAGTCTAATCTTGCTTTTCTTCTCTATCTCCTGCCTGTAATACCTCTCTTTTAGACTCACCCACTCTCTTGTCTATGCCTCGTCATTGTAAAAAAAATATTCATCACAACAATGACTCAGTGCAGCCAACTACTTTGGATGCCTATTTTTGCAACTGCCTTAATATGAAAACTGCTTCATTTAGCAGTTTGAGCAAAGTGAATAAAAGAGCTGTTGAATTAAAAAGCTGTGGATGAACTTGTCATGACATGTTAGCTAAATAACTCATTTGCAAGCAGAAGAGGTGTAATGCTGTTTCATTTTTTTCACCTGTATCAGTGTGACATGTGTATAAAAAATTAACTTCATGTACATTTGTCATAGGTGTAATGGTTAGATTAAACTGAATGTAAAAATTCACTCATTGTGATAAGAACATTAAAAATAATAATACTTGTGGAAACAACATTACTGAAGTTACATCACAATATATATCTCAGTGCTCACCGACTAATTTCAGACTGTTGTAACCAGAAGTGTAAAGAAGAATTAGTTTCCTGCTGTTTCATTTCCTGCAAATGGGTGATTTTATTCGTGTCACTTTCTCACATTCCTTTGACACTCCTTCAGTTTTTTGTCTAATTAAAGAAAAGAAACTTTCTTCGTTAATTTAATTTAGGAAAAGAAGCTTTCTTTGTTTACACATGAGAAGAGAACATGAATTATAATGGACTCCCTGCTGCTTGTGCATATTCAGCACCTGTGCACCTATGTTGTTTGGTCAAAATAGTAACTAAAGGTTTGCAGCAAAGTAAAGTATTCCATATCCATATCCAGTATATCCATTCTAAAAGCCATAACACTGAAAAATTGAGCTTAATATATGGATCCTCCTATGCAGCTACATAGAATTCAGTCATTATGTATTTTATTAATATTGAGTATTTCCTACTGTGAAGTGTCAAATTATCTTCTTCTGAAAAGACATTTTGTGGACAGTTGATCAGGATTGCATCAGGACTTTTTGTTCCTTGAAAATGTTATTAAGTATTAAAGTTACATAGTTTATTCAGTTAGCTTAACCTTGTTCTTTCTATTACAGTAATCAGCTATAAATAAAGAATAGGAGGGATGCAACAGATACCAACAGAAATTGTTTTAGACAAATTGGCAGTTATGCTGAAAAAGCAGGCTGCCAAAAAAAAAACAAACAAAAAAAAACACTGATGGACCAGAAATTACAAAAAGAAAAAAAAGTAAAGGGGACAGAGAAGAAAAAGCTGGTGGAGCAGAAGAGATCCGAAATGTTGAAATCACTAGATGAAAGTATACAGGGTGAGTTAAGGTAAAAAGAAGAAGAAAAGAGTGCCAAACAAAGGGCCGAATTTAAGGCCAACACTGTGTATTACAATAAAAGAATGCAAGCAGCTCAAAAGAGGCGGGGAAAAGGTATCCAATTTAAGGATGTAAATCTTACCATGGCCGCAGAAAAACGTGCCCAATCTAAGTTGGAGAAGACCTATTTATACTAATAATATACAGAGGTGAAAAACACCCGGCTTCCACCTATTTACACAGACAAATACCAGCTAAAAAGAGCTCATCACGTGTAAAGTAAATGCCTGCTGTGAATGACTGATAGTAGATTAATACCCTTTCTGATATTATTTATGTAATACATGTATTACATAAATACATATATATAATAGGTATAACACCATTGATTCTAATCAACAGTAATAATAGTATAATGACTATTACAATAAAAAAACCAATCACAATAATAAAACTAATCACAGATGTTTATCATAATATAAGTAAGTCAAAATTTATGTTTCATTTTTCTACTGATTTCTAAGATTTTTTTTTTCAGCACCAACTCTTAAGACTGCTTTCTAACCTGGATATCCATCCATCCATCCATTTTGTGCCACTTATCCAGGTCTGGTTCATGGGGGCAGTGTTCTAAGCAGAGACGGCCAGACCTCCCTTTCACTGGTCACCTCCTCCAGGTCTTCCGGAGGGACACCAAGGTGTTCCCAAGCCAGTCAAGAGATATCATCTCTCTAGTGTGTCCTTGGTCTGCCCCAGCACCTCCTCCCAGTTGGACATGCCCAAAACACTTCACCTAGGAGACACCCAGGAGGCATCCTAATCAGAGACCTGAACCACCGAAACTGGCTCTGTTCGATGTGGAGGAGTAGCGACTCTACTCTGAGTCCCTCATGAATCACTGAGCTCCTCACCCTCTCTCTAAGGGAGAGCCCAGACAACCTACGGATGAAACTCATTTCCGTCAGTTGTATCCACGATCTCATTCTTTCTGTCAGTACCCAGAGCTCGCAACCCTATCCTACTTCAATAGAGTAGTTCTACAAGATCACATCATAAATATTTACACTGCAGGACATAACATAGATTACAAGAAATGCAAGGATAAATAGATTGGGCATAATAATAGAGATAGCACATGAATAAATAAATTATCATTTCAAAGACTAGGATGAGTCAAATTACAATCTCTTGAATGCAACTTAGCTACTTTAAAAGAAGAATGGGTTACTAATAAGCTGATCTGTTAATGAAAAGACAGATTCAAAGCAGCATTATAACTATGTCAAGGGAAACTGCCTTAAAAAAACAAAAACAAATTAAAAAAAAAAACAAACAAAACAACATGCCAACACTGTGCCAAGCATGTTACTTGCTTTAAAATATTACTGATAGTGTGCCAGTGAAGATACAGCTTTAAAGTCACTGTCAACAGCAGACAGACCTTTATATAATGATACAGATGCTGACCAGTGTTGCAGCTTAGATATTACCACAGTATTATGAGATAACTGCTGTGAGTACAGTCAGCTGTACAAAGCTGGTATTTTTTTGGTGAAGCTTCTGTTTGACAACACACTGTATCCAAGGCCCACAAATGAATGTATATAACCTGCTTTAAACCTAGACCCTGAGCATCAGTGAGAGGCATATCATCTCATGAGTCATCTTTCATCCTCTCTAGATTCTGAAGAAAGCTAAATGGTGCTTTCAGCCCACAGTGTCTGTTGCCAACTGTTAAACGTTGCAGCCTAGCTGTAATAGTAGGGGCAGCCTCTACCGGGGATCATTAGGTCTGATGATTGCTCTGCATGATTGCATAACAGCCAAGGAATATGAAGGTATTTTACACGAGCAAGTGCACCCCGTGGTGTAAATCTTGTATTCTTGTGATGGCCCCGTATACCAAGATGATAATACCATGATACCTGCTGCTAAATAAATTAAAAAGTGGTTCCATGAACAACAGGAGGAAGTCACACATCTTTTCATTTAAAATATCTAAGCATCGCTGGACCTTTGGGAATATTAAAGAGTAGATTTTCATCCTTTAAAGAATGGATCCTGTCCTTGAAGAATCGTTTAATATTGCGCTGTACACAGTATGACGCAATTTCACAGAGATTTGCAGCTACCCAGAAGGTTAGCTTCCCACCTTAAAAGGTGATGTACGCTCATTGTACAGAAAGCGTTTGATTTATTGCTTTTCTACCTCTTATATGTCAGAGCCGTGTTGTAGGTTTTACTCTGTTATTGAGTGATATTCTACAAATAACAGTCTTCCTATGGTCCCACAGTCTATTTCTGCCCCAGGGTCTAAATAGGAGAAGGTACCTGTCTCCTATAGGTGCATGATTTATGATGGTGAAGTCTCATTTGTGCTCTCTATGCAGAACAGGTGCATTTTGTTTGTAGCACTATACTTCCTGGACTTGTCACTTGGCAATTCTATCCTTTCCTTTATTTTCAATTAAGGTGCCATTCTGCCTATGGAAAGCTGCAAGTCACTGGGGTGATTCATATTTCTGTCCTTGTCTCTCTGGAAGGTTTGGCTATCATAAGCAAGAACTCTTAGTTTCATCTTTATGCTAACAGTTATTTTATAAGTACAACCTCAAACCAGTACTAATCTTTATAGATTCAGTTGTGATCAGAAGTTTGCATACACTCATTATGGGCATGAATATCATGGTAATTTTGGGTTTTGAATTATTTCTTTGAACTGCTTTTTTTCCAGGGTGGAATGATTGTACAGCATACATCTTTACTAACTTTAAAAAACAAGAATTGGGTGCACAAGTTTGAATTTATTTTGGATTTTCTCTAATCCACACAGGCTCAAATATATACATACACATACAGCTACTAATATTTAGTTAAATGTCTCTTAGGACCTTAATCAGACGCTTTGGGTAGCCATCAAGAAGCTTGATATTTGACCACTTTTCTTGGCAGAATTGGCAGAGTTCATTTAAATTGGTTGGTTTCCTGGCATGGACCCAGCTGGTGAACATAGTCCACAAATTTTCAGTAGGTTTGAGGGCTTTCCAGGGCTTTGGGAAGGCCATTCAGATTCTCAATGTTAGCCTGCTTTGTGTGTTTGGGATCATTGTCTTGTTGGATCATTCAGTTGTGTCCAAGTTTCAACCATGTAGCTGTTGATTTGAGGTGGAGTTGAAGAATTTGGAGGTAGTCTTCCTTCTTCATTATTCCATCCACTTTGTGAAATGTACCAGTATCAATGGCAGCAAAACAGCCCCACAGACTGTACCAACTGTCAGGGGTATAGTGTTCTTAGGTTTGAAAGCCTCGCCTTTGCTCCTTTAAACATACCTCTTGTCATTGTGGCCAGATAGCTCAATCTTTGTCTTATCTGACCATGAAACATTTCTCCAAAAGGCATTTAGCTTGTCCATGTGGGCAGCTGTAAATTTCAGTTGAGCTTGAAGGTGTGGGGCTTCTTTCTTGGTCGGCACCCTCTCAGTCCATGGCGATATAAAACTCAACTTCACTGTTGACAGTGACACTGGTGTTCCAGCAGTTTCCAGTTCATGGGAGGCTTGAGGCTTGGTGGTTCCTGTGTTGTTCGTGAACATTCTAACCAGTTTACCCTCATCTGAGTGTGACAGTTTGGGTCTTCTTCCAGACCTTGGCAAAGTGGTGACACTTCCAAATACCTTGTACTTACATACAATTGTTTAAACGATCTTGGAATCTGCAGTTGTTTAGAAATGGCTTCATTAAGCTTCTGGGATGGACTTCCCAAAGCCCCAACCTCAACCCTATTGAAAATTTGTGGTCAACTATACTTAAAAAGCCTGGTCAGTGCTTGGAAACCAACCAATTTAAATGAACTCTACCAAATATCTAGCCAGAATTATGCCAGAAGCTTGTTGATAGCTACCGAAAGCATCTGGTCAAGGTGTAACTTGCTAAAGGACATTTAACCAAATGTTAGTGGGGATGTATGTCTACTTCTGACCCTGTATGGATTAGAGAAAATCCTAAATAAATTCAAACTTGTGTACCCAATTCCTGTTTTTTAAAGTTAGTAAAGATGTATGCTGTACAATCATTCCACCCTGGAAAAAGAACCATTCAAAGAAGCTCAAAATTAGCATGACATTCACGCCCATGATGAGCGTATGTAAACTTCTGACCGCAACTGTACAATTTTTAAAAGTGATTAAATGGCATGATAAAATCTTTGATTTTAACTTTACAGTTCTCCTAAAATCAGTCAGAAAAGACTTTCAGAGATGGAATGTGCTCCACTTATCCATGGCAGGTCGGGTTAATGTGGTTAAGATGAATATCATTCCCAAATTTTTGTATTTGTTCCAATGTGTCCCAGTACTGATTAGGAGGAAATTCTTTGCAGACTCAAAAAAGTGTATCTCAGAATTTGTATGGAACAAAATAAATCCAAGGATCCGTATGGCTTTTCTACAGAGGTTTTCTACCCAACTTTGAATATTACTATTGGGCAGCCAATACTCATAATTTGCTATTTTGGAAAACTTGGGCAGATAATCAAAATATATCATGGTTAGGGATGGAAGTGTCTTTCTGTAAGGGTTTTTTATTACATGCTCTTCTCACAGGACCGTTGCCTTTAGTTTTACCTGCATGCAGATTCAGTCCAACAGTTGAAATTTCTCTTAAAATTTGGCGGCAATTTAGGAAGAAATTTGGGCTAATGTCTATGGCTCCATCAGCACCAATAGATAAAAACACTTCTTTCCTCCATCTTTACAGGACTCAGCCTTCAAAATATGGAACACAAAAGGCATTAAATCTTTTACTGATCTATATATTGACAATGTCTTCCCTTCATTTGTCCAGTTGATGCAAAAGTATAATCTTACAGGTAACCAGTTTTTTAGGTATCTTCAAGTTAGAAATTTTGCGCGATCTAATCTGATCAATTTCCCACATCTACCACCAAAAACCCTGCTCGATGATATCCTGGAAATAAGCCTATTTGATAAACAGGCGGTAACCCAAATTTACAAAATCATTCTCAATTATGAATGCCCCTCCCTTGGGATACCCCTTTTCGTTTGTTCCTGTTCTTTTTTCTTCTCTGACATGTTCTGTGTTGTCTGCAAAGTCTTATTGTTAATGTACAAATCTGATTAACAATGTACCACTAAGGTTCTAAACTTCTTCTCACTTGAGAAAGTTGCCATTAAGAATGCTAAAAATGAAATGCTAAATGTGTTTTTGTTTCCAACAGATATCTGTTTTTCTCAGTTGCTGAGACAGTTCTTGAAACTTTGCGCCCTTTTCTCAAAACTCTAAACACAGTTTTCAAACTACATTTACAAAACTTCTGATTGTTCTGGCAAAACATCACAGACGCATCAGAACCACTTTGTCTCAAAACCACACAATATTTTACGGTTTTTCCCAAACGTTTAAACACATTTCCAGAAACTTTGGATCAATTTCTCAAAACTCTAAACACAAACTGAAAAGAGTTAACTGTCGTGTCAAAACTCCACACATACATCTCATGCAAAATAAAACACAGCATCTCTTGTTCTCTCTTTTCAAAACTGATTCCTTCCTCCAAAACAATACATGCACCTATTATCTGTTTATGTCTCACAGAACATAAAATAAACACTGATGTGATCAATTCAAAACTCTACTATTAAAATGTTCATGTATGTTTTGGCTTGATAAGGCCATGTTACAAATTGTGTGGAAGTAAGTTTCCTTTTTATGTTTTGGTGAAGTGTAGGGTATTTTGTCCTGAAATAGCAGTACTGAATGTATATACAACACAAATGTTACCTATTTAACATAGTATATAGCAAAACTCAGTAATTTCACCATGTAATCTAAGTACAATGAGAAACACTACAAAGAAAATCAGTGCAAAGATACAAAAAAGTAACAAAATAAATATTTATTTGTTACTACAATGCAGAGTCTTCAGCTGAACAGACAAAAAAAAAAAAAATCACAAATTGCCTTCTGCTACCTCCTAGGCCTCCTCTTACTCTCACTCTTCCTCTGTGTTCTTGCTGCTCCATCTTCTTGCCTAACACCTATATAAGTCACTGAAGGCCTCTTCTGTACTCTGACACATGATTGAATTGTTCTTCCAATTGAATTTGAACAGGTGCAACATGACTGAGACTAATTGGTAATCAGTGTGTTGCATTTTAAAGGCCAGTGTTCCTAGGTGAACAAAGTGTGCTAAATGATGCAATTTGTATTCAGAGATTTGCAAAACAGTGATTTTGAATGACATCATATGAGACCAGAGGAATTGTGCTTAGACTTTAGCAGTTTGGAGTCATTTTGTTGATGTACGAGCTTCGTGTTTTCAGAATTTTGTGCATCGTTCCATTTTGTGTGTGTCTGTGTGTGTGTGTGTGTGTGTGTGGACAATCAGGAAAAACTGTAAGGTCATGCACAAAACCAATCAAAAATAAATAAATAATAAAATAAAAAACTTGAAAACACACTATTCAGACATGTAACTGAAGTCTTTCCAGCCATATGTGTCTTGCAGTTCTAAAAACCTCCTTCAACACTCTGGTCTGCATACTCTGAACTTGCTTGTACCAGTTTCACATCATTATCAACGACTGTGAACAGTTTTAAGTTATGTCTAGAAAGCGACATCTGTGCTTTAGTTAACTTCAGCCTCCAGTGATTACCTTTATGCATCACGGTGTGTGAAATGTGTTTTAGTGAGTGAGAATGTGTTTAGAGTTTTGCAAAAAAGGTTAAATGAGATCTGCAAATTGTGTCTAACTAGGTGAAAACTGTTTAACCGTCAGGTTTCCAAGCTATTTTAGCAGCTAAAGTGACAGAGTGGGATCCTTTATGACCCAATTATATTTTATACAGGAATAAATTTTTAATGGCTTTTTTTGTGTTTATCAGACATACAGTTCCCTTTATCTATGACAGAGATTCTTAAATGGTCTAATGTCATTAATTATGGTTTTCAATAAATTTATGTAAAAAAGGAGTTTAACCAAGAACATTTTTGTCAGTGGAACTGTTTTCATCCTCACTTTGGCCATTAAGTATCTGCATCAAGGCTTTTGTGGCAGCACTTTGTGCTACTCTAGGTTTGTTAGATATGATTAGTTTTAATGATAAACAACATACATATATTTTCAAAATAATAAATGACCCCAAACAACTTTGTAGGAGAAGTAGGTTGACAAGATAAGATACAACCATATGAAAAAGAAAGTCTTCACATGACTGTGCAGCCCTGTGAAAAACTAAGTATATCCCATGATTCAGTAGCTTGTAGAACCACCTTTAGTAGCAATATCTTAAAGTAATCATTTTCTTTATGACTTTATCAGTGTCACAGATCATTGTGGGACATTGTGAATTTTGCCCCACTCTTCAACAACTTTATAACAATGCTTTACTTCACTGAAGTTTGAAGTCATTCATTTATACACAGCTCTCTTAAGATCCCACTACAGCATTTCAACCGGATTGAAGTCTGGACTTTGACTGGACCATTACAACACCTTGATTCTTTTCTTTTTCAGTCATTCTGTTGTAGATTTCCTGCTGTACTTGGGATCATTGTCCTGTTGCATAACACAATTTTGGTCAAGCTTTAGCTGTTGGACAGATGACCTCACTTTTGATTCTAGAATACTTTGGTATACAGAGGAGTTCATGGTCAACTCAATGACTGCAAGGTGCCCAGGTCCTGTGGCTGCAAAACAAGCCCAAATCATCACCCCTCCACCACCATGCTTGACAGTTGGTATGAGGTGTTTGTGCTGATATGCTGTGTTTGGGTTTTTGGGCCAAACATGGTGCCGTGCATTATGGCCAATTATCTCAACTTTGGTCTCTTCTGTCCAAAGTTGTTCCAGACCTCTTGTGGGTTGTTCAGATGCAAGCTTGCACACCTAAGCCATGCTGAAACAGAATTTAAAATAACTTAATAAATGAAGTTAAAAAATAGCAGATCATATGAAAATTGTTATAAGAGTGCAGGGTTGAAATAAAATGTTAAAATTAGAGTACAGATGATTATCTGCTTGACAGATGTGTTGCACTATAGAGAGAGATATAGCATGAGGTATGAAGGCTTTCCTGTATCTGTCCTTGTGGCAGTGGAGCTGAATCAGTCTACTGGATGTGAAGTGCTCCACTGCACATCCAGTAGGTGGTGCAGAGGGTGGTCAGAATTATCCATGATGTCTCCAGTTTGCAGCCAAACACAGAGCTGATTATCTGTTGCTCCCCCAGCAGACCACAGCAAAGTGCAAATTCATGGTAGGAAACATTTTTACAATGAAAAATATTATAACTGCACTTATGAATATAAGGCTGGGGTCACAAATAACCCCTCTCAAATGACCAATTTCATCACACAGCTTACTGAACAAATGGCATAGTTTAGGTGTATTTTATGGCGTTGTATGGTTTCCATGTCTTGAGCACCAAGAGGTAAATTCTTGGCACAGTTAGAAACTCCTGTGCTGAATTTTGAGTAATAATTTTCCAGTTTGTTTTCTGTCAGTGTTTTGATGATTGTTTTTAAACATTGAATGCCACCACATCATTGTTATCCAGACACCTGAAGCGTCTCTAAAAATTAGGCTATTTTTTGCAGGTTGCTGCACCTGCCCATTGCAGGGGGTGTTTGCTCTACCACCACATCGCTGCCTCTCAACAAGAACACATCATGTTCAGACAAAGTGCTGCTGACAGGCAGTTCAGGGTTTAGCAGCAGCCTTGCTGTGCCAGGTGTCCCCTGGGGTATTTCCACAGTGCCTCCCATAGAGACACCCAGCACCACGTAGCCAATCCCATACTCTAATGATTCCACACACTGCACTCTGATTGGCTGTAAGGAGGCTGAGGTGAGCTCAGGGAAGTTCAAGATAGAGCAGCGTGGGCACAGGATGGATTGGGAGGGGGTTGATGTTGGGAGTGGGCATAATTAGACTGTTGGGAGCCGTGGTGATAATGGCCATGCTCAGAGCACGGGAGCTCAGGGAAAGCACTTTAATTGAGATATAAAAGACTTACCTCCAAGAGTAATTCACAGGAAAGGGGATGCCAGCTACAAATGCTTGCTCTGTGTAAACAATAAAACAATGTCACACAGCCCTTTGGTCTGTATTTAGAACACTGTTTATAAGACACAATGTAATTAAGTCCTAACTGCTGTTAACAACTAATGCTAAATTTCTTTATGTTTCAATAGGCAAAGGAAGCAAACAAGATACATGTGAGATTGTTTGCATGAGCACATTTGCCATCCTTTTTAGTGTGGTTGCCAATTGTGTGCAACCACACTCTCAAAGTCCTACTTCGGAGTGGACTGAGTAATAAATATGTGACATGAGAATGAACCGTTAACCAATCGAAAGCAATATCAGTTTGTTTTCTAGTGTAGGTGTTGCGACAGCAGATGGAAAGTGCCTGGGACAGCAGGTGGGGTGTAGCACATAGCACGATACATGTAATTTCCATTCTTTTTTCTGCCTACACACGGCTGCAGTCAGTGACAATGAGCCATGACTGCATGCAACTTCAGGCAGGTACATCTGCAAGTTCAGTTAATCTCTAATTCAAAACGCATTCAAATCAAATGACTTCTGCAAATACTAATGACAAATATTTTCTTATTTAGTTAGAGAATTTTGCATTTGTCTTTAGGCTGAATGAGAAGAATCATCATTATGCCCCTATTTAGCATTTTCAGCCAGTGTGGTTTTGTTTTTCTGCATTTGCATACAAATATTGTCTTGTCCTGCCTGGGCACAATTTTTGGTAATCAAAGCCTAATAGTACTTAATTCCTGAAATAAATGTGTGTAGTCTAATGTATTCCAACTGACTTCATTTGTATATCAAAACACAGCAGACAAATACAGCTGAATATAATGTTAGTTGACATAAATTTACATAGAGTGTGCATGTTGCTTAGAGACAAACATAGAGGTTTGGTACATTTCCAAGTTAATATTAGAAAGATCAAATCTCGAAGTCATTCCCAGTTTCCTCCTGCAGCTGTATTTCTTTCTATGCACACTCTGAACACCCCTAGTACACATGCAATCAAAAGCTCCCTCTTCCTATCTGTTTGTCTCTCTCTTTCACTCACACATGCACACACACTTACCCTCACTTTTCCCGGAGTCACTTTAGTTCAGGACTTTGTTATTCCATTGATTGAACAAGGCCATCAATAGCTTTCAAATTCAGCTACATGTCTGAAGAAGAGCTGTGGAGCATGAACAGAGGCACCTCAAAAGATTTCCTGCTAATACTCTCCTTCCCTGGGTACTGAAGGCGCTCTGCTATTATTTCCAGCCTTTTGCCTTTGGCCATTTCTCTCTGTTCTGAGGTGAGAGGGCTTTGCCGCCACACGAACACATAGCCACCAAGACACCTTTCAAAGTCAAGGTAGAAATGTTTCTATGGCACCCAGCTCAAGGTCATCTGGACAACAATATAAAATTAGCCCTCCTGGGACTGAACCTCCTCTGACACCTCTGCTTACGAGTCCCATTTTGCCACCAGTGCTCTTTCACATCTCTGCCCCCCCCCCAAATACACACACAAAAACGAGGTTGACTGGATGGATTTTTTTTTCCCCCAATGTGCTCCAGTGGGATCTCGCTGAGCAGAAGAGCTGGCACCTGCAGGGGTAAGAGAGAAGAGGGGTGGTGGTGGTGGTAGCTGAGGTGGGCAGAGTAGTCTGAAGCTTGAAGGAGAGTGGAGCAACTTGGCAATAGTGGCTACACAGGTCTCGCAGGTTTGCTCTTATGGCCCCACATGGCCCAACCTACTGCTGGTGGTCAGATGGCCCGCTCTACTACCAGGCGACGAGGCCAGGGGTACGCTTTCACATTCACTTCAGGCCGTCTTTGTCAAAGACTCTCAATGACTTTCCAAAAATAGGCAAGTGGGAATTCAACAGACAAGGTGTGGAGTATGCAAAAGAGGGGAAAAAAAGTGAAATAAAAGCCAGTCTTAAATTCAGAGGTGCAAGGGAGTAACATATGTTAGTTTAATGCTCTCATTACAAGATCCTCTTTCTCTTCCCAATGTCCTCAGATGGGTCCTTCAATTTACAACAGGCTTCAAAATGACAAAGAGGCCTGCTTTTTGTGTGGGTGGCAAAAAGGGAGCATTTATACCTACACTTTCAACAGCAGCATCGGTGACCGATGTTGTGGCCAAGGATGCGGAATGAAACAAAAGGAGATAAGCAGCAGGATATTCTTAAGCCAGTCAAATGAAACAAAATAGTCAATGCCATGTCTCAAACTGTGCTTTTTAACAGTGCATTTGAGACATCTGATGTTTTGTAATATATTTGCCTGGCAGGTACTGTTTATCTCAACGTGGCAGACCAGTGTTAAAGATGTGGGCTTTATCCGTATGACATCCAAAGCCTGGCTGCCCCCTCCTCTGCATCAAGACCCCCTGTCCCCCTCAGTCCCACATCCCTGGAGTACAAGGCTGATAATTGTTAGATTTCCCAGCAGGCAATGCTGGTGGTTTAATCTAGTGTGGGTGTAATCCCATGCCCTATGCGGTACCGAAAGCCCCTCACGATACCTGCAGCACCCAAGAGCTTTTACGAAGGACCACAGGAGGGACAAAGCTTTTAAAGACTGGAGTGTGGCATGTGTGCCCAAGTGAGTGAACAAGTTAAACAGAGAAAAATATGGTGATAAATAACTAAAATATAAAAGTGAGGCGCTAGTGTGGAATTGCTGAATATGAGGATACATGTTTTGCCCGAGGATATGAAAGATGGGATTTGACCTGTGTTAACGCTTTATTCCTGTAGGCTTAGAGCCAAGCCCCCCAGGCTCTACCCTGAGGGCTGGATAAATGTTGTCTTTTGTGGGCTCAGTAGATAAATCCTGGGTATCAACAGATAATGAACGACTTGTTAGAATAGCTGCATTTTTCCCCTAATCTGTAAATAAAATAAACTGACTGTTGGCATGGAAATCACACATACTTCATTTGGATCCACATGCATAAATAGCAAACTCCATCAGCGTGTCTGTTTCCTTGTACAGTCAAATTCAGTTAGTGTTAACAAGCATAGGAGAGCACAACTTCACTCTCCCTAATCTCATTCTTCAGCAGCGCTGCTCTACTTAAATGGCTGGGTTTCCACTGGCCACAGTTTTATATCTGTTACAACCTGTTTTTCTTGTTGACCTTCAAATCTCCCGTGGAGACCCTGCACCATCATTGTGACAGTGTGGGCAGGCATGAGTTGGACTCTTTCCTGGATTCTGCTTTTCTAATGAGGGATATCAGCACTTTGGCACAGCTTACTGGCAGCCTGCATAGAAATGGATGGGGATGGGGTGCAGCTCGTCAGAACTGTCCCACAGTCTTGGTCCAAGAAACTGGTGCCCAGAAGGATTTTGTTGCATTATGAAATTTTAAAATATGCCCATTATTTTCGCAGTTATATTTAATCCAAAAGCACCTTTGGGATTGTGGGTATTTGTAGATAATAGGGGCCACATTGTTTGCAGAGAGGTATTTTTTTCCAATGTCATGGTATGCTGTAGGTATCATTTTCTGCTCATTTTTCTCTCCTTGTGTTAGGTACAGCATATCCACAAATAGGCTCTCTTGGTTTTGGACATCATCACATCTAAAATAGAGGTGCCTTTGAATGGACTTCTGGCATCACTCTTCATGGTGACTCCTAAGAAAGAATACAGTAACACTCCTTCATAGAAAAGATACACAAGGATAGTACACCCATGAGAGATGTTTCCAGGGGTGCTGTAGACTCATTATCTTGTCACGTATCGTGAAAAAGACAGCAGTATCCTACGTCAGGGGGCTTCTATGAATGTGTGTCCATACTCCCTTGGCTCTAACTCAGCCAGACTCAGCAGCAGCCTCCCTTGTGCCACATAATGAGAGAGGGCTGTAGCCGCACATCTCGGTGAGGAGTATTGATTGTCTCCCCAGCACCTTCTGCTGAGAGGTCTCATTCTGTCTATCACACTCCCACACAGGTGAGGAACACACACACATAAACACAAATATACATGGGCACACTCTGTCAAACACACACATGCACAACGTATGTCACCCTAGAGAGCCCTGCTGTTTGACATCTCGCTCACTGGGTGCTCAATTAAAGTTTGAAAGTGTGGCATTAATGCCTTAAACCATTAATAAAATAAGATTCTGTCAGTGAAGACTCACTTTGCAAACCCCCACTCTCTGTCCTCCATGACTTTGTGACTTTCTAGCAGGCCCCTCTGGTGCCCAATCTTTGTCAACACTGAGCTGGGAGGCCGTAAAACACCGTGGCTTTACTGGTCTCTGCCACTCAGAGCGAGAGCAAAATATCCCCCTGTTAATAAGAAAGAATGGAGATGATGGAAAGTTTACCACCCATTTTCTCTCACTCTCATTTTATTGGTCACGGGTCTGCGCATATGCGTAGGGGTGCTCTCAACTGATGACAACTGAATCACTGGGAATATATTTTTTTTATTAAATCCTCATTTCACCATTGAGCTTTCTTATAGCGTTCGGTCGGGAACAGTGTAACCTCTCAAATTAAGCTTTTACTGCCTTTGTGGCCTCATAATTTCAAAGCGCGTCATGCTGAATAAGTAAGAAGCACACACAGCTCCCTTTGTCTGATACACTAATATTGTGGATGCAGACTGCATTTCTCTAATGTACACTGACTAAATCATGGAAAGGCATGAAATTAACACCTTTTTGAATCACTATATAAAAGGTACAACATAAACATGTACGTGCAAGTCCAAACAAATGTTTGTCTGTGTGTGTGTGGGGGGGGGTGTTAATTGACCAACCTGCTAAGCAATTATTGTTAGGTGGCCTCATAACCAAAATGTGTTTCTAATTCTCATGCTTCAGAAGGTCTGTTGTGAAGAAAGCCTGTTCTGACAGCACCTTTCACAGTCCACAGGGGACTGTTCTCAATCAGGCGGGAATGTAATCTACGTTGCAAACTAATGAAAAATGAAAATGAACATTTTTTTAATGCTTTTTTAGTATTTGAATTTGATTACCATATTCTAATTATACAAAGCTCAGGGAATGAAAAGATGATTTGCATGTAACCAAATCATCTGCCTAGTGGACCACAGATGTCTTCAGGACTCAAAGATATTATGTCCAGACTCTTATGCACGACTTTTCCCCCCGACTGTGAACTGATTATTGAATTTTTCACACACCTGTGTAAATGTCTACGCAGCAGCATGATAAACATGAATGAGATACGACTCAATTAAGAAATAAAATTGAATTGTTTTTATATTTTCTGAGGTCATTTATTCCAGGTGAAAAAGGGGTTTAGGGCGGTGGCTCCACAGCATGAGAAGAAATGTCAGCGGCCAGACAGGCAGGGGCTGAGCCTTGTGTGATGAAGATAGCTCTGGCAGAAAGAGGGGGGTGAGGTTACAGTGTGTTTGTCCAGGAGATTAATATCCACACACACACACACACACACACACCCTGGGGATAAACACCACAGTGACAGCGGTCGAATACTGTTTCCCTTTTATCAGGAAACAGTTCCTGATAAAGGTGCACTTTGTGTCTGTTTGCTTTCCAAAGCACAAGTCATACCACAAATGAAGACAAACATCAAGTGGTGCAGTAAATTAGAAATTCTTTTTTTCCCATATCTAAATCCTTTGAATTCTCCAGGTCCCCAAAGTAATTAGAGTCTCAGCAGAGTGGGGCTCACAGGGGCGCCCACAGTCCCTTTACTCAAATAGAGGGAATGCCCTATGCCTGGCCATAAGAAAATGATGTCCCAACCCTTCTCCATCAATTACCCCCTCACAGCTCAAATTTACATTAGGTGCTGCTCACTGCTGCAAAAATTTGCAGTCCTGTACTTGCCTTCAGGCAATCTACTAACCCAACAGAAAACCAGTGGTTATATATTTTAGGATCAACCTCAGTTTGCTTATAGGTTATATTTTCTATGAGCAATATTATCTTCTTGTGTGTACATGCACCACTGATAAGCTTCACTCATCTGCAGGCTCACTGAGGGTGATCTGTCCAGACAGGGGAGACAGTACCCCAAACCAGCATGCCCCCAGGGTGAGTGTTATCAGCTGGGCAGTAAGCGGGTGTTTACTAGGACCCCGATAGCTTGTCCTCACCTGACCTCAGGCACAGTATCAAACTCCCTGTCACAGAAAGATGAAGTCAACACAGGCAGTTTGCCTTGGGTTAATGGCACTAAAAATAAGGGTCAGGACTTCTATTATGGACCAGTGCCTTATCAAACTCTGAACAGTCATCTGTCAGTCACCTGACTTACCTGCTATCCATCTGACCAAGTCTTTAATTAAGAATGACACATGTGGACTAAGGAGCACTATATCTTTGAAGTGCAGCTGTGCAGTCATTTTCAGTTTGTTTTTTTTTTTAAATAGTACAGATGCAGTGGTGCAGGTCAAAGCTGACAGATGTCTAAAGAGGAGAGATGTTTGCCCAACCTTGTCTGAGCAGACACATCAAAAAAAAAAAGGAAGAAAGGGGAAAAAAAGAAAAATGAAAAACAACGACAGAAAGGATAAAAAGAATAAAATGTAGAAGTAAATAGTTTGGTTCCTTTTTCGTTTTTCTCTGGAGCAACTGTTCTTTTCTCAGGCCTCAGCCACTTCACCTCTCTCTTTAGCCCCTTGTTTCTCTATAGATCAGCCTGTTATTAGCTCATTGTTACCTCCTTCTGGTCTCTCACATCCTCATGCATTCTATTATCCCAGTTTCTTTCTATAAGAAAAGCTCAATGTACACTCGAGTGGACCATGAACAGTTTTCCTTTTTTCTGGCCCTTTCATCCATCCTCCAGTCTCTAAACCCACCTCTCACTCCCTTCGCCTCTTTGTTCTTGTTTTCAATTCTTTCCTGGCCCCATCCCTCTTTTCCTATTTTTTCTGCCAATGAACTGATTTCTTTTTATCCAGGAGCACAGCAGATTAACAGATATTGTATCATGGCCAAGACAGGCAAAGCCCCTCTCTGTCCCTGACATCTAATTAATGGTAATCCTTTAATCTGCTGCTTGTAGTGCAGACCCCTTGGTTGCTGTCCCATTTGCAGCAACAGAAACAAGTATGAAGAAGAGAAAGAGTGGAGAGGGTGGGTTTGCTCACTCAGCAGGTCGAACTGGGCTTTTTTGGACAAAGACACATGAAGCACAATGAGAGATAAAGTCCCTTTCATTTCCAGGGATTACACATATTTCATTTGTACTGTATACCTCAATACCTGTATGCAAAAGCTGCTGCTGTGCGAAGTAAGAAGTACAAGATAGATTTTTGCATGTTATCCATGCTGAGTATATGCAAATTTACCATTTATTGGTGATGTGGATTATGTTTACACATACACCTGCATACAAACATGCACATGCAAACAGAGCTTAATCCCTAGCAATGCCCATGCACAGATGACATCTGTATTTATGGCATCAGCCCTGTGCTGTAGACATAGACACAATGTAATTAACAACAGGGAAGAGTGAAGCAAATCCTGTCATCTTGATTAACTTAATTAATAGATATAAATAATCACCTTCAGACAGTCTTCATTTGTTAAGCAATAAAACCGGGTATTAAAACCTCATCTTGGTTCTGTCATAAACAATATGCAGCCTCTCTCACTTTCTCTGATGGTGACACCCCAGATGGTGTTTGGATGTCATCTAACGAATTTGTAGCGTAGGCTTAATATGGCAGCACTGTCTTGGACTTCCCAGAAAAAAGATGCTGGAGCTCCTAACCGCCAAGTTCATGAGACAAACTTATGTATGGGCAGACTGCAATGAGTAATCAGCTGCAGAAAAGTCTCTTACAAAAACAAATTATCATACTTGTACCATCTGCATTGTATTATTCATTTGCTGAGCAGACAGGACAATCCCTTCCAAGATGGAACACGTTTTTGGTTTTGGGCATTCGCTCATTATCAGACAGGTTCAATTAATCAACACCAAAATATAATAATCGGTGGGAGAGCAGCTTCTTGTATTTATGCAAAGTTTGAAAAGAATGTTTTACTGGCAGAGCTACAAAGATAGATCACAGAGCATATACAAGGGCAAACACAGGAAGGACATGCATGCCACAGCTGTTACTCTAACAGTGTATCCCAACATAAAGACCAGTCTGTGGGTGTGTCTGTACGCACAAATGCACACATCCACTTCGTGTACGTCGGGCATGTTGGCACACATTCACACAAAGCAACAGAAACGGTTCAGATATCCACAGACAAAAGCTGTGATTAATGCATCAGGCACACCGCCCTGCTGTAGTAGGTGTCTGTGTCTTAATCACTCTCTCAGTGTGTCTCATTAGCTCTTGGAGGTCTCTGATGAATGGACTGGCCCTGAGTGTCCCAGCATCTCTTGCGGTGCTGTCACCCAACAAGCTCTGCTTCTGAGGTGCTAATCGATCCCACCCCCTCTTCACCCAAAATCCCCCCGCAGAGAGCCCCACCACAGATTGGCAGGTGTATCTGTCAGGTTGTTAAAGATATGATGCTCGTGACTATCAGTCTGCTCCTGAATTCATTAACCTACATTTGAAGGATAATTCAGGCACCGGTTGTTGGCCATATGTGCTTTGATTGCTGGATTCTCTCCCACTGCTGGGATTTAGTGCCTGGCGATGGGCAGTTTAATAACACATGCAGATGGCCTCTGGTGTTTCTTCATTCTTACTGCTAGTCTCTTATCCTCATCTCATCTGGGAATGCTGAACTCATGTTACACTCTTAAGATGCTGCACTTCATTTGTAATATACTGTAAATCCCTAAAAATATGGCACCAGTTATTCTAATTAAGCTGCACTCCCAATTATGCAGCATATCTTAGTTTCTTGCACAACTACTGCCCATTAAGATGTTATGTAATAGGAGTAAAACCGAATTACTTAACTGCTTGATGTGCATGACATGTAAAGATAATAGCTTTGAGGGCTGAAACACAGTATTTTTTGCTGCATGTCATTTCACATAAGGAGGCTGCATCCTTGTATAATACCTCTTTCCTTTCTCTACTTGATTGTAAACATCATACCTGAGGATTTCAGGTGCTGTTTCAGCTAAAACTCATATGGACCCAAGGGCAGTAGTGTACTGGATCTTTAGTAGAGTGGTATTTTGAAATTTGGAAAAAAGACAGAAAGAGATGTTGATCTCTTGCTTTCAAATGTGCCTACATTATCGGAATAAATGCAGCGTCAGGGTATGTTGTGGGCCATTACCTCCTGTTCTAAATGCTGTTGCAGAGATTGTTGCTGAGGCAGGCACTGGAGTGTTGGGGCTTGGTGTTGGCACATGGGCCACAGAGTTTGCCAACTCTCTCTCTCTTACTACTCTCTCAGTCCATCGTGCCGATGGGACCAGCCAGAGCAGGGAGGGAGGAGTAGAGAAGCCGCCAGCTGGGGCTACAGGAGGCTGCCTGGACTTGGATACTTCCAACATGTTTTGAATTAAACCTACACAGCACCCTGCTATGCCTTCATCCTCTCCAAACAGAGCAGAGCAGGTTCATGCATGCCAACATCCTCCATCATTTTAGATTTCAACTAATACTAAACACATAACTGTAGTGATGTATGTATGTATTTTTTGTGAATTTTGACATGAAGAATAGAATAGATAGATAAAGTTTATATTGTCACTATTGGTTGGTGGCATGTAGCAGATTAGTGTTTCTGACTTTCATGCAGGACACCACAAAAGTGTGTCCTGTCACAAACCTATACTTAATAATTGTTCCTTCCCATAACTACACTATATCCTTAATCTTAAGTATTTAAGTTGCTCCACTTTAACCATAACCTAACCATAAAGCTTCACATCATCACAATTCAAAATGTGGTATTCTGAACACAGAATGTGTAGTGGATCTAGTACCCCATTTCTTTATATTTTGCTTCCAAGGAGCCAGACTTTCTTGTAATTTTTTAAAGTGCTCTTGAGCAAAAGTTCTCCAGGCTTTCTGAAGGTCTTTCAAAGTTCTTCTTTGGACATTGACTACTTTTTCACTCATTTTCAGTCTAGTCCTTGTACCTAAACATTTTCAGAGGAATGTTTTTTGTTTGTTTGTTAAGCTACTTAACACTGACCTATAAATCATTCAAGCATAAAAAGGCACCTAACTCAAGGGATGAACCAGTGTTGTGTCTACACATACAGTGGTGTGAAAAAGTGTTTGCCCCCTTCCTGATTTCTTAATTTTTTGCACGTTTGTCACACTTAAATGTTTCAGATCATCAAATGAATTTAAATATTAGACAAAGATAACACAAAATGCAGTTTTTAAATGATGATTTCATTTATTAAGGGAAAAAAAGATATCCAAACCTAAAAAAAAAAAGTTAAATCATGAATTAACTGAGATTAACCACATTTTTTAATAAGATGAGCTCAATTTTACCAGCCACACCCAGGCCTGATTACCCCAGACCTGTTGAATCAAGAAATCACTTAAACAGAACCTGTCTGACAAAGTGAAGTAGGCTAAAAGATCCCAAAAAGCAACACATCGTGACACGATCTAAACAAACAGCTGAGAAACAAAGTCAGTGACATCAATCAGTCTGGAAAGGGTTACAAAGCCATTTCTAAGGCTTTGGGACTCCAGTGAAGCACAATGAGAGCCATTATCCACAAATGAAGGAAACTTGGAACAGTGGTGAACCTTCCCAGGAGTGGCCGGCCTACCAAAATTACTCCAAGAGAGCATCAACAACTCATCCAGGAGGTCACAAGAGAACCCAGAACAACATCTAAAGAACTGCAGGCCTCACTTGCCTCGGTTAAGGTCAGTGTTCATGATTCAACAATAAGAAAGAGACTGGGCAAAAATGGCATCCATGGGAGAGTTCCAAGGAGAAAACCACTGCTGAGCAAAAAGAACACAAAGGATCGTCTCACGTTTGCCAAAAAACATCTTGATGATCCCCAAGACTTTTAGGAAAATATTCTGTGGACTGATGAGACAAAAGTTGAACTTTTTGGAAGGTTTGCGTCCTGTTACATCTGGCCTAAACTAACACAGCATTTCATAAAAAGAGCATCATACAAACAGTCAGACATGGTGGTGGTAATGTGATGGTCTGGGGCAGCTTTGCTGCTTCAGCACCTGGACGACTTGCTGTAATTGATGGAACCATGAATTCTGCTCTCTACCAGAAAATCCTGAAGGAGAATATCTGATCATCAGCTTGTTCCCTGAAGCTCAAGAGCACTTGGGATATGCAGCAGGA